>LS050305.1:5561-18944 GCA_900241095.1 Acartia tonsa | reverse complement strand
AGAATTATTTTCGAGAGAAGTGGAACACATTTGACTTTATCACCGTGGTCGGTAGTATCATCGATGCTACAAAGGAATGTTTAGCTGATAGAATAACTGTCAAAGAAAAAGCTTTTTTGATTGTCCCTTTTTAAATAATGAATCATGTACGTCCTAGCATTTTATCTTTGAAAGGGGAGGAAGTGGGTTTTAAATCTCTATTGGTTGGGTAATTAAGTTTTTTTTATGGGTGGTGGGGGGTAAAAACACATTTTGGGTGTGAAATAACTAAAAAAAGGTCTTTGAACCATGGCACGAAGAATCTTTCCTCTCTTTACCACAGGCTCATCCACTCCTTCGACGTCCCAGTAATAATCTAATTTTTTCCATTTCTCTTTTTTTAAAATAAAATTGGCAACAGGGAATAAAAAATCATTCAATATTTTAATTTTAAAAAATTGAACTCTGAAAAAAATGGTAATGGGTATGTTTAGAGTAACGATTTAGTACAACGTCATTTCGGAACTCGAACATTTAATTAAAACAGTTTTAAACCATGCTAAACATTATGACTGCTTGATTAGTTTGTAAATGTTGGATTCTTGCGGCTGTTTCGAGCTGCCAGATTGATCAAGCTGCTGAGAAGATCTGTCAGTGTCAGAATCCTACTCTATACTTTCATTCAGTCTTTCAAGGTAATAAACTTTTTTATACTTCTTATAGTAACAAGGATGACAACATCCATAAGTAGCGAAACACAAAATCTATAAATAAAAGAAAGAGAGAGAAAATTAAAAAATCACGAACCTTAAAAGAATAAGGTTTGTTTCTTTCAAAGTTGTAAAAAGAAAAGCAGTCAGACCACCACAGATTTTTTATACCTAGTTATGGTGCTTATGAAAGATAATTTTGTCAAGAAGCTTTAGCCATATATCTTATCACGTTTCCGCACAAAACGTTTATACAATTATAGAGTAGCTTCGCTACTAAAAATGAAATAGCCAGTTAGCTGCTGTGATGTTGTTGTTGTTGTACACGTACTTCCCGAATCCCAACAGTATAGATATGCGTCTAATGCTTTAAGATACCAATTTACTATTAATTTTTAGGGATAGTTAGATAGATGTATTTCAAGTAATATACTATATAACAATCAGATATATTCTATAAATAGGTTAGGTTAAACATGGTCTCGTTTTACTTTCCTAAATATATTTTGGGGTAAACTAGTTGTTACAATTTAAAAAAAAAAATTTTGCTACAATGTTTCATTTCATATCATTGTACAATAACAACAAAAAGAATTTAATATTTTTTACTAGAGTAGACTTAGAGGCAAAATATAGTTTTACTTTTAAAAAATATCTTTTCTTAATTTAGCAATCAAAACATAGATAAGCCTGTAGTGTTTTTATGCTTTTGATATACTTTATTACAAAATAACAAATTATTGTGATTTAGAAAACCCTAATAAGTTTTTGGTATAAAAAATGGTACGCCCTAATGTCCTTTGATAAAATATTGCAGTATTATCAAGTCTTTGTGCAAAATTAACTTCTAATTGAAATTTTGCGGACATGGCTAATAGTTATACGCGACAAGAATTTTATGCCAATTAATTTCTGTATTTTTCATTTTTTTTTATCTAAAAAAAGATTAAAGTACAGTAAAAGTATATTAAGTAAAATTGTTTCAGAAAAGTTTATATTAACTTATTTGTCATTTTAAAGACTCATTTAAGATAAAAGTTATAATTGGTAAAATAGTTATTTCTCGCCTCGTATTATAAACAGCTTTCCGCGGATATAAAATGTACAATCATAAGATTAAAAATAGTTTTTTAGCCCGTGCCTTCGGCATCTCAGGCCTAAAACAACTAGTGTTCATCTTAAAATTTATATTCGTAGAAAACTGGATATAATACGATGCTAGACATAGTTTTTTTCGTATTGATAAGAACCGGTTCTAATCCACCGGATATTAATCGGTTTCGAATGAACACGAGAAACCATATTATGTCTTTTTGGCTATAACGTTTTTATTTATTTCGTCCTAAAGGAAATCTTTGTACCAAAGAAAATAAACTTTTTTGGTATAGTTCATTTCGTGGCAAGGCCCCTTAAGGGGCGATGCGTCGTTTTTTTCACAATAGCTTTTCTCTTGTTTCTGGCCTCTGCGAGGGGCTCTAACCCTGCGGGGCCACTTGCCTAACCCTATGGGGCAATCACCTAACCCAATATAACCTAATCGAACCTAAAATAACCTATCAAAAGCTATTCTAAAAATACGACGAATCGTCCCTTAAGGGGCGTTGCACGAAAAAGACTATTCCCAATTTTTTTTTGTATTTTAGGCCTTGCCATATGTATGTATGTTAATGGGAATTTTGTTCTTTATCTACGCCATCATTGGGATGCAGTTGTTTGGGTCCCTCATCATGGATCCCAACACCGCCATTGAGCGCCACAACAACTTCAGACATATTTTCCAGAGTTTACTTCTATTATTCAGGTAAAGTAAAAGCAACAGAATGTTTCTCTGTGCGTAAGTAGTTTAAGATCTCGCTAACCTATGAACTGATATGGTTCTCATTTATAGGAAAGCTTCTCTAGGTCCAGAGAAGGTTTTTAACTATTATGGGGGTGGGTACCACCACACTCCCAAGAGCAATCGCCCCTAAAAAAGACTCCCAATCCAATTACTTTTTCTCTTCTTTTTATAAATAATATTAAAAATTAAGTGTCGACTTAAGGTTCTCTAGAGGCTTCTAAAATTAAAGATATTTAATGTTTATTTCTGTATTAAAGATACACTAAGTAATTTTCTTTTGTCGTCCCCTCAAAAGAAATAGTTTATGAAAATACGTCCAATCCGTCCCTCCACTCCTTTGTAAACGTGTTTTTCAAAATAGACACCTATCGTCAAAAATATGAACTAAAATATCTTATAACTCAGATTTGCTACTGGAGAGGCGTGGCCTGACATCATGTTGGCGGGTGTGGCGGGCAGACCCTGTGATGAGCGGGCGTATGAACTATAATATCTAATTATTCAGATGTGCTACTGGAGAGGCGTGGCCTGACATCATGTTGGCGGGTGTGGCGGGCAGACCCTGTGATGAGCGGGCGTATGAACTATAATATCTAATTATTCAGATGTGCTACTGGAGAGGCGTGGCCTGACATCATGTTGGCGGGTGTGGCGGGCAGACCCTGTGATGAGCGGGCGTATGAACTATAATATCTAATTATTCAGATGTGCTACTGGAGAGGCGTGGCCTGACATCATGTTGGCGGGTGTGGCGGGCAGACCCTGTGATGAGCGGGCGTATGAACTATAATATCTAATTATTCAGATGTGCTACTGGAGAGGCGTGGCCTGACATCATGTTGGCGGGTGTGGCGGGCAGACCCTGTGATGAGAGGGCGTATGAACTATAATATCTAATTATTCAGATGTGCTACAGGAGAGGCGTGGCCTGACATCATGTTGGAGGTGTGGCAGGCAGACCCTGTGATGAGAGGGCGTATGAACTATAATATCTAATTATTCAGATGTGCTACTGGAGAGGCGTGGCCTGACATAATGTTGGCGGGTGTGGCAGGCAGACCCTGTGATGAGCGGGCGTATGAACGCAATGAGACCACAGGTAAACGTTTTCCAGTATGGCTTCATCATGTATAGCATCTTATACAGACAATTTTCCACGAATAATGAAATAAAATCGTTGTATCAATACGAAGGCTCAGGCTTACAAAAGTGGTTATAATCTTAATAAATGCGGAAAGCTTTCTATAATAACTATTCCCGCCAATAAAAATTTAGTCCTAGCCTTCATCCAGCAGATAATAACGATAATAATTCAAGCTGTTTTTGGAATAGTATCGCATCGTACTATAGACACCTTTCTGCGGATATTAATATGCAAAATTATAAGATGAAAAGTTGAAAACATTTTTTAAAAGCCCAGGCTAAGAAGATTGGTATTAACTTTATAATTTTCATTTCAATATTCATGAAAAATTGTCTGTAATTCAATGCTAGATCTTTTTAAGTATGGCTGATAACTGGTTTTAATTCAGTGGATATCAATCGGTTTCAACGCCCTTTTTTGGAAATTATTCTATACACATAACTGAGGTCCATATCTCTCAGTGAGTGAATATATTTGTATATGAATAATGCAGAGTTAATCTAATTAATTAATCTGATGTCATTTATACTGCAGGGAGGGAGGGGACATTGGGCTGTTTATTACACTAGCACCCCAAGTATTATAATAATGTTTTCTTAACAACCTTGGGGACTTTTATTAAATTTTGATTGGTTGGTTCATTAAGTTGCGTGTTTAAATTTTTCAAACAATATTTGTAATTTAGTGAATGGTTAATTTTGTTTATCATCATTGGGGATGTACATTAATTTAATTAAGATTGTCTTATCCCTTTAGATCCCTGCTTTCATACCATCAACTCTCCCTTATACATAATATATACACACATAATGTTTGTCTAATAAAAAGGATTACAACATCCATAAAAGCGAAGCTTTGAAACGGTAGGAAAAACGGACATTAACATTTGTATAATGTCAGAACTAAATAAGCAGAATATTAAGTCTTGACAAAATTGTAAGTAAATTTGTTGCAAACTGATTAAATGCATGATACTGTTTAGTGTTTAATGACATACTTACATTTATAGGACTTGATTATAGAGATGCCCTGCTAATAACATTATACCTTGTTGTAATAGAAATCAGTATTCCAAAAATTTAGATGAATTAGATAATTTTAAGATACAAAAATTTGTTGTCAAAAAAATAAAATCAACATGTTTTAAATTGACGTACGGACTTTCTGGTAACGATTATAGAGTTGCTGCGCTTTCTAAGTTGTACGTAACTCTTATAGAAATTATCATACAAAGTTTTAAAAATTGATCAAACAACATCCATAAGTAGTAATGTATCTTATTTCTTTAAAAACTGCAGTTTGAAATTATATTAAATTTTATTTCTTTTATGCTGACTCTGCTCTGAATCATGTGTATTGTGGAAATTCTACAACAAAACTTTTCTTGTGTAATTTTCTTTTCAACTTTCCATATATTCAAATTTCTTGTTTCAAAAAGGTACAGGTTGTTTCACAAAAAAAAAGTATAAAGACATGTCTACTTTGGCTTCAAAACCGATTAATAACCGCTGGATTAGAACCAGTTCTCTACCATAATAAAAAAACATGTATATTATCGTAAAAGAGATAATTTTCCACGAATATTAAAATAAAAATCGTAAAATTGATACCTGTTTTGTTAGCCAGTGCCTTCGGCCCCTTGGGGTTAACAAATCTAATCTCATAATTTAAAATTTTAATATCCGAATAATGCTGTCTAGAATACACATTACACATTCGATGTGTTGAAAACTTTGGGTATTTATATTTAATCTTGATTTTGATCTACAGGGTAATTTTGTTTATGAATATTGGAGATGTTCATCAATTTTTTCATTCATTGACTTATCAGACAATCAGAAAATTTTGTTAAAATTAGATATAAAAATGTTTGGAAAAATTAAAGATTTTTTTATCCACTCTGTAAAAAAAAGTTCGCAACCTATGTCACAATGCAAAATGTTTTTGTGTGTTAAAATATATTTTGCAATTTTATTGCACCATAAAAGTTTACTTTACCTTTACCATAAGGTGTACAATACAACTTGCTTTTAGAAATAAGAATATGCATTTACTTTTCCGCCATTCAAAATGAGCAATAATAAGCAGGAAGGGAGGTGACATTGGACTATTTTTTATACTAGTCCCCAAAGTTTTACAATAACGTTTTCTAAAACTTTGATTGGTTTGTTGATTAAATTGAGTGTCTAAATGTTTCAACCACTAATTGTAATTTAAAGAAGATGTAGTTATGTATATTATCATTGGAGATGTATATAAATTAATTGGCCATTGTCTTATCCCTTTAGATCCCTTAATAATAAGACAATATATGCAAGGTATTGGGCTTTGATTGCTTGTAAACTCTGGATGATTTATAGAATGCAATTTTTATAGTAGCCTGACGCTCATTTTGATTTTCTATTGGCTTACTTGATTTTATGGCTGATGCGTTAGAGGAGAATGACTATTTCAAAAACAGCAGCAACTTATTACCATACATTCGAGAAAAATTTTCTTTATTAAACGGGTCAATTGTTAAGATTTAGATGTCTTGGGACCTACGCGGTTACCAACCATCCTTATATTTATTGATCAGATACCCAGTGATAAAACAAGGCCAAATTGATGTACATTCCCAATGATCATATACAAAATTATCCCCTGTAATGAACCAACAAATAATAAATCAAAAAAGTCCCAAAAGTTGTTGAATAAGAAAACCCTATGGAAAATACCCCCATAACCAAATGAATCTGGCACTAATTATAATTATTTCAGGTGAACTGCTGGATCCTGATCAGACCTGTGGCTCCAACATGACCTATCTATATTTTGTTTCATTCATATTTTTATGCAGGTAATAATATCAGAGATTCATATACAAAGAGGGATTAATATTAGTTTGTTAGAGGGTTAAAATATCCATGTTCATTTCTAAAGTATAATTCAAATGGAATAGTTTTATATATAGTCGATTAAATCATATGTGATTAATTGTATGATAATATTATAAGAGTTTTAAATAAACTGTTGATAAAAGTCGTATACAAGGTTGATATATCCATGTATATATGCAGTAGTTTTCATTATATAACAGTATGGAGTTACATTAACATAGAGCTAAATAAAGGAGTCGAATATCAATTTTCATGGGATGCATGGGGTTGGGTACATAGGAGGCAAATTTATTGGGTGCTAAACGTTCTATTGTTATTTAAATCTGATGGTAGAACCAAAACTTTGCACCTTTATTAATGCAACAATGTCATAATATTTTCCCACTTTATTCAAACTTCCATTTTTCTTAGTTTTTTTGAGAATATTTTACCAATTATTATTTTTAATGACTAGAACTTTATGAAGAAAAAAGTCTTGTAACATATTTTTAATCTTTTAGTACAACATCATTCTGTAATTGATATGAAAAAAAATTTGCTTATGTAACAGTATTTTTATTGGCTTACTTTATGATTTTTTTAATTGGAGAGGGTTAAATTGACGCTTTTGTGGATAGTGCAAGTTTTTGTTTGAAAGGTTTCATAATGCAGAGATTGCGTCAAGCCATATTTCTTCACAATTAAAACTATTTATTTTCATGTGTTGCTGTTTTAAACTTATACATATATTAGTCGCAGCTTAGGCATAAATTTGCAAGCAATAAAATTATATTTTCATTAATTCTAATTATTTTTTATTTGCAACAAGTAAAGTGATATAGATAGGCAAATAAAACGAAAAAAAGCTGATTAAATTGCACGACCCCTATTTTTGAAATGAACTAATTGCAAAAAAGAGAACATTTTTTTCCCAATGCCCAACCTCTGTCGGAGGCTCTAATCCTACGGTACCTATACCTGCGGTGCTTTTAACATGGATGGCTCTCCATTATCCAATATAACCCTACCTAACCTGATTTTAAGTAGTAAACATCAAAAAAAAAATACCCCCACCCTTTTCAATTTATTTTAAGATAAGAGGAAGGAGTTATCATTGCTTAGGACGATCAGCCCAATCTGTCCTACTTTTGATTCCTGACATCATAAAAATGAGGGAGATGAGAGGAGAAGTGAAAAAGAAAACTCCATTAAAAGAAATGGATAATCCCTCATTTTTATGACGTCACAGGAATCAAAAGTAGGACAGATTGGGCTTCGTCTTGCTTAGCAGAGTACTTTGAAGGCCCTTTGAACGATTTCAAGCCTTGCAATAACCTGTTTCAAGAATAAAATTATCTACTTTTTTTCAGTTTCATCATGCTTAACCTGTTCGTGGCTGTGATTATGGACAATTTTGACTACTTGACCCGTGACTCCAGTATACTGGGATCTCATCATCTGGGAGAGTTCATCACCGCATGGGCAGATTTTGATCCGAGTGGCAGGTAATTTGGGTTATCAGCCCCGCAGGGTTAGGTTACCATAAAAAAAAAGATACAACAATTGCAAATTGTCTCAATTTAAGTTTATTTGATAATTTAAATACATTTAACACACAAGAAATAGGTATTGCCAACAAGCGAAATAAATCTAACACAATATTTGGGGTTAGATAAATAGTCCTCTTAAATTCTGAGCTGTATCTCCCAATTTGGCTAAAAATCACGTAGAGGTTTCGTGATTTTTTTCCTAATTCATTTAATTGAATTATCCATGTACAAAAGTAATAGGAGGATCTGTCGATATGGTTCTCCTTTAAATATTGCTTCTCATAGATCCTGGTAAGGTTTATAACTATTTTTGGGAGGGGTACCATCCACCTCCATCCCCTAGAATAAATTACCTTCCAAAATAAAACTTTTATTTACTCTTTTGGTTAAGTAGCCGCTAGTATTATTTAGTTTTAATATTTTGCCTAATTTACGCATTTACATGGACTGTACAATGTATACTTTTGTCTAGTTTTGTCACGAATTGAAAGGTCTTTACTTGTCACTTTTTTGTCCCCCCGCCAAACAAACTTTTCATTTGGCGCATTATTTTTTTTTAAACAAGGGGTATGGATATATATTTTCTAAACAATAGTATGTAACGAAGCAGAAAAATATTTGATGGACACATGTACATTTTACAAAGTTATAGAGAAAATGTTCTGTTGCCATTAAAAAAAATCATATGCAATAATTCAATTTATACTTCACGAAAACATTATATGAAATAAATAAATATCACTGCTCTGTCTGTTAAAGTCTAACTGACAGAACGACGGACAAAGTAAATTATATTCTGGATGCTCATTGGTACAGGGAAGTATCACCAAAATATATCAAACTAATCTTTAATCTATCACATCCCTCCTCTGTATGGACTATGGATAATTTATTTTCTCGTATTCATTCGAATCCGGTGGATGGGAACCGGTCCTCATCTATACTAAAAAACTATGTCTAGCATCGTATTATATCCAGTTTCTACGAATATAGAAATGTACAATCATAAGATTAAAACTAGTTTTTTTAGCCGGTGCCTTCGGCACCACGGGGCTAAAAAAACTAGTTTTAATCTCATAATTGTACATTCTATATCCGCGGAAAGCCGTTTATAATACGATGCGAGAAATAACTATTAAAGCATACAACAAAGCATTGAATCTTTTAATTCACACCTTACATAGAATTTAAAAATTGAAGACCTACTAAATCAAAAGCAACTGTTCCATGAGAAAAAAGGATCTTCACTCGCAAAATTACTTTTTTTTCTGCACATAATAGTATGTAGTAGATTACATTTATGAAGATAAAAAGTTGAATCAAGAAAGGATTTAGATTTTCTTCAGATTCCAAATCTCTGTACCTGAAAATGTATCCATTGTGTCTTTGTGTTTAACACCATGTTGACTAAATTGTTTCAAATATTGTAATTTGCATTAATATACAGATATATAGGATTGCAATTTAATTTAGGACAGAATTAAAGCTAAGGACAGGGATATTACACCTAATTAAAAATATTTTGTGTTCTCCGTTTAATTTTTTATTCTAAAATAAACATTTTCAAGGCCTAAAACGACCAAGCTAGTATTACTTGATTTACTTCTACAAGAGACAAAATGAATTTAAAATGATTGCTAAAATCGAAAAATATCTTCAATTCTTATAGGAGTGTATGGGTTGAAAAAAAGAAAACTTTGAAATATTATTAAGGTTAAATGTATTTCTTTTAAACTAAGGATATGCTTCAAAGTAGGAAAGACATTCGAAAAACCGATTAATAAAGATAATAAAATTATTTGCCGTTTACTATTATGATACCTTAACCAATGACTTACAACCCCATGGCAAATTTCTGTGAACATGCAACTACCTTTATTAAACATGCTTAGTTGTTTTTCAATGAAATTCGTCTTATCATATACGTTACGCCATTTGGCAGCTAACAACATTTAAAATTCCTAGATTTTTAGTAGATAATATGATACTTTTTACCGTGAACTGCACTAGATCCCAAATGCTTATCCCTATGCATGAAATTGTCTAAATAATTTAGTCCATGTTTTGTAATTTAAATGTAGGTCTTTAATTGTTGCAACTAGACCAGGTCACACCTCTATTGACTTCAGGTATCTAAAGGGATAAGACAATAATTGATAATTTGATTTAAATACCCAATGATGACTAACAAAACTACCCCATTTGTAGATAAAGCTAAATGAGGAAAAGTTTGGATTGTGCATAGAAATAACAGACAGAAAATTTTCATCTTAGAATAGTTTAAATTCTATAAAAAGAATCTTGAATGAATTTGTTATAAAGTTGTAAAAAATATTTAAAATGTGTCTAAAACGTTACAATATAAAGAATTGTGTTCTTTTTTAAAAAGCAGCTTCTTTTAATTAGCCCTTATCCGCAAGGTTATGATATTCAATGTCTTTTTACAAATCGGGATAAAGAATAATCATTTGACCTTAAAATAATCATTTATGTTATATGATTTGGCTGTGTTTCTTTTTGATATAAACTTCCTTGTATCTAAAGGCATTAGACAAAGGCCAATAAATTGATGCACATCCCCAATGGTGATGCACAAAATTAACCCTTCTGTAGAATTCTTTATAAGCCAACCAATCAGAATTTAATTAAAGTCCCCAAATTTGTGATTCTAACAAATAAGGAAACGTTATTAAAAAATACTTTGGGGACTAGTGTAATAAACAGCCCATTGTCCCCTCCCTCCCTGCTTGTATCCTTTGTTCTTTGTTATAATCTCTTGCAAAGCGGAGCTTAAATTTATTACCAATACATTTTAACAATAGAGTACTTTTTTATATACATAAAATCTTTACACTAATGTCCCTACGAAAAGCTACAATGTCAGTATTTAAACATAGAGGGAGGGGGCATTTGGCTATTTATTCAACTAATCCCCAAAGTTTTATAATATCTTATCTTATTCTTTTGCTTAACAACTTAGTGGACATTTATTGAATTTTGATTGGTTGGTTCAATAAGTTAAGTGTCCAAAAGCTTTAACCAATAAATGTAATTACAAAAGGGTTAATTTTGTGTATAATCATTGGGGATGTACATAAGTTTATCGGTTATTGTCTTATCCCTTTAGATTCCTATCTATGCTGTACTTAATGTTGACTTAGGTACTTCTGCCAGGATGTAAGAAATTGTAATTTTTTAAAAGATTTAATGTTTAAAAATTCTATTAATGGTAATCTATGATGTATAAAAATCTATCTAATGCATGTGCATTTCATATATGCATATATACAATATACATTATTCATACATAATATAGTTTTATGTACACAAATTTTCTCCTAAACTCTTCTTTTCTCAAAACTTTTTTTTGAATTCTTGAAAACTTTAACCATCTTTCTCACTTTTGACATTTATAAAAAGATAAAGGAATTGGTAAAATTTGCATTTCATGAGGGATTTCGAAATCTTATGCATCCAGAAACATCCTAAAAATTGATATAATATTACTTAGATGTTGCACCAGATTTTCATGAACTCTAATTAAGTGATATTCACAGCTGTCTAAAATAAAGATACCTTCCCTCCAGCCCCTTATCCACATCCCCTCACCAACTACTGGATTAAAGAACTGACCAATAAATATTAGCATTAACAAAATAATTGACCATGCTTTGTTTAAACGATATGATACTTATAGAAATTACTGGTTATACAGTCAAATAATTCAAAATCTTGGATATTATGTATAACATTATAACATATATGTTTCCTTAGAAATTAGAAATATATATTTTTCATTATACAATAGTAATTTGTCACTTCGTATTATAGACAGCTTTCCACGGATATTAACATGAAAAATTATAAAATTAAAACCAGTTTACCCGTTATCAATCTTTCCTATCCCTTTTTTTTGACATAAATCTGTAAAATCATTTTTGTGCACCAAAATTCTACTTTAACATTTCACTAACAGAAAACTCTTTTTAGACAACTAAATTCACCAAAATTCTATTTCAGTTCAAAATTGAAGTGACGCTTTTTAGAATTGCTGCACATCTGTGAAAATTTTCTAGCAATTGATCCATTTGTTTGTCTTTATCAAGATGTCTATTTATTCAGGGAGGGAGTGGATATTGGATTTTAAAGGATTATGGAACCCAAAAATTTATAATCCCCAAAGATTTATAGAGATTTAGTTGGCTTTTTAACTTTTGATCTTTTTATCTTTTCTGCTATATGTTAATCTAATGGACATGGAATACATGGATAAATTGAAAGGATAAAATTCGTCGTTCATTTTGGTTGCCCTCAAGGACCATATTTATTGGTCCGTTCTTTAATCCAGTAGTAGGAGAGGGAATGAGATTAAGAGGGTGGATGGGATGTTATTTTAGCCAGCTGGGAGAATATTTAAAGTACACGAAAATCTGCTGTAACATTCGTAATCAATTATAAATTGATTATTAACCTAATCTTTATTAGTTAACAGACAGATAAAAGATTTTGTAGCAAAGAAGTTTTCTTTAATAAACTGAGACCATAAACAGAGTTAGATGATTGTATAGCAATGTCATCTTAATTTCAATCATGACTCCTTTTCTCCCAAGATCCCTCAACAAGTAGAACAGCAATAAAAAACAAATATATTATTTTAACTAGCTGCTAGGGGTTAATTCTTCTGGGAGTGATTTAACTTAAGAGGCTGGCGGTACACTTCCCTAAAGTAGGTACACAAAAAATACCTTCTTAAGACTTATGCAAAGCTTCATTGTAAAGGAGAGCCATTTAGGCTATGCGTAATCTTTTAGTCCAAACATATAGACATTCTTGTTTCTTATCTACTATTAGCATCTAGGGGTTCTGTATTACAAGATTTTTTAAATAGTCGAAAAGAATCTATAGTCTTAAAAATTTTAAAATAGCATAAAACCATCCCAAGACTTACTGAAATTTCCCTAAAAGTGAAAACTAAATCAGTCAATTAGTTATGTAAATCTTGGCATCAGACAAATTGTCTTACTACTTTCTATTATACTAGCAGCTACGCACCCTAGAGGCCACTAATGGTACTTGAGGAGGGGAGAGTTAAACCTATTTTTTTTAATTGAGATTTTTATTTTAGTTTTAAAAAAAAATATTTGATTTTTTTGAGGGGGAGGGGAGTAATTTTTTTTAGAGCTGATTTCTCTTTAGAGGTTGGTGGTACCCTCCCCCAAAATAAATAAACCCCTTCCCGGGCCCTATGAGAATATACCCTGATAAGGAAGCGCCGAGCGGTTCAGCGGTTAGCAAGATCCTT
>LS050301.1:10459-20856 GCA_900241095.1 Acartia tonsa | reverse complement strand
TCAGATATAAAATTGTTAATGCTCCTATGTGTTCCTCGAAAAGCAAGAATGACTTAGAAAAAAATTAAGTAAAGGTAGGTACAGTTTTTATGGTTTTTAAGTAGCAAATACCTCTAGCAAGTGGCAGATTTTGATTAGTCTGTCTCAACCTATATAAAGTAATTATTAACCTTTAAAATTTAAGCTACCTATCCCGTCTAAGGTCAAATCTTAGGAAGGTAATTTTTGCTCTTTTCCGAAAAAATATAGACCTTTCAAAAAGACTCAAAGTTTCTTAGATTCTCTTTGATTTCTTGTTTAGTAGCGAAGCTACTCTATAATTAGTAATATCCGTCTGTCCATATAAAGCTTTTAATTATTGTACAGTAAGAAATACTAAGCTATTTATATTTCAGTCAAAAATGCTATGACTACTGTTTTAATTCTCAGATTTTTTAGTTTATACAATTCATAAACTTTATTTTATCTCCAGAGATAAGGAAAAAGTAATTGGAAAATAGTAATAGCATTAATTTGTTCCGACAATATTCAAACTTTTTAGTAATACTTTTCTTCCCTGTTCCTTATCTCTACTTTAACTAGAATATTAATATTAACTTTAAAAACACTAAAGAACAAAATAAAATTGCATAATATATATCAAAGTTTAAGTTAAAAAAAAGTAATTAAACAAAAAAAATACAAACATTTAAGCAATGGTGTTTAAGAATAGAAAGTAACAATGTGAATAAAGTCAAGTTTAAACATCAGGACACTGGGCATTTATGGCTTCTGGATCAACATCTCTCAGCAGGGTACCATCAGGACATACAGCATCAAACAAATGGGCACCTTTCACATCAGATACCAACCACTTCACATCACATGAGCACTCCAAAGGATTGTCCAGTAGATTGATCATGTTCCAATTATAGAGACCAGTGTCTAAGACCCTTTCCACAAAAGGTCTGAAGTTCTGCTCAATCAACTGGGCAATATCATTATTTTCCAAGTCAACAAAGATAGTGTTGAAGAATGTTAAGTTAGATGGATTAAGACTGCTGAGATCAATGCTGTTAATTCTGTTGTTGGCCATGTAGATATATGTTGCATGCTGTGATTGGAAGAAGTCAGGTTCAACAGTCTCCAAATACCCATTACTAAAGTAAAGTTCCTCTAAAATTGGGTATTTATCAAGTATTCCAGCTGATAGTGTTTCAACGTTGCTTGCATCTATCTGTAAAACTTGAAGATTAGGCATGCTGGGCAGAATGTTTGGTGTCAAATTTGAAAGGTTTGGTGACTCCAGACTGAGCAATCTCATGCCTGGCATAGATTCAGGAAGAGGCTGTTCATCATAATTATATCCAAAGAGTTTGACTGTGTTCAATTTATCTGCCCCTGTTAAGAAATTTGGGGCAAAGCTGTAGTAAGGACAGGTGGGGTTAACTGCAGCAATTTCTAAAGATTCTAGAGTTTCTTTTGAATTCATCAAACCATTGTCTGTAAACAGCTTAGTATCAGCACACAAGCTCCAGATCACAAAATTCCGGATCTGAAGTTTACCAGTGGTCTTTTCATTCATGGCAAAGTTAGCTGGTGACCCTCCCCAAAATATTATTTGAACAAGATCAAATTGATTATTATTTTCATCAAATTGAGCAAAGATATCTTCAGTCACTTCTGTAACATCATCATCTGGAGCAAATTCAAAAAAACAAATCATTGCTCTTTCGTTTGTCGTCTCATCAAATCTAAAAAAAAAATTTATACATCATTATAGTTTTAAGGCAGGGATAGGGGATTGGTTTATAAGAAATATTTATCCCAATAAATTTAAATAGAAAATAGATTAAATAAGATATTGCTTGATCTTTTAAAACCTTTGGATGTAAATAATCATTTTATTTACATATTACTATTATGATGTGAAGGGTGTACTGAATATTGAAAATAACACTTACGTAACAGGACAGTGGGCAAAAAAATCTGGGGCAGGTGACTCAATGGGTGAAGCCCATCCTTTGTCCAGAATTATTAGGCCTGTTATCATGAACAATAACATTTTAATATCTAAAATCATATACTTAATATAATTAAGTTAAAATAGTCAAAATTATTGTAGTAGCAATAACCATGGACTATTTGGAGGTAGTGATGGTTCTACATAGTGGTATTATCATTTATTTAATATCAAACACCACTACTTTGCTATCAGCAGTAAAATTATTTTGATATTCTAAGAAAATTTGGTTGGGGGAAGTTAAATAGTTAAATTTTTGGGGTTCACCCAATATAGGAGTTATAAAGAAAAAGTAATAGAACCTTAGGATAAATCTAGATAATACAAAAGTAGCAAGGTCAGGATAGTTGCATAGAACATAATTTTTCAGATAAATCTTTGATAACAAACAATAACTTTCTATGAGACAAAATCAGAATGAACTAAATTATTTCAAGTTTGTTGTTTACAACTTATATATTATTTCAAAAGATAAGCAAATTTGGTACTACGTCCAATTCTGACCACGTCAAACACTGATAAGCAAATTTGGTACTATGTTCAAATCTGACCACGTCAAATACTGATAAGCAAATTGAATACTACGTCCAAATCTAACCACGTCAAACACTAGATGCGTCAGCTTATAGTTCTTTTAGCCCTGGTGAAATTTTAGTTTGTTGTTCCATCTTATAAATTGTTAAAGCATTCAACTTATTTTAGCCTTGCCTTTATATATCTGAGGGAAGGGGTTCCTAAAACTATGCATTTCCAACATCTTTAGGGCTGTTAAATGATTTATCCCCCCCCCCCCTTATTTGTAGACAGCAAATTGCAGATACATGAATAGAAACACGTATGCAAATTAAGTTTTGTGGTATATGAACCAGTTTAATTTCTCTTTAACACTTCTTACAATATCAGTTTTACCATTAAAATGCTGCTTCTATTGAACATTAATAACGTCTTTTTTTAGGTAGAGTAATGTGCAGACTTGGTCTGGGATCCTATCCCCTTGTCTTCACATATATATCATGACAGTTAGATTCAGGAACATACAATAATTATAAAACCAAATATGACTTAGACTGACCTTTAGTCGTAAATTCTTTATTAAAAAGGAGAGCTAATAAAAAGCAAAATATTACTTTCACTGAATAATGGTCATATTTTTTTTTATCAAACAGGGTAATACACAAATTGTGCCCTCTAGCTCTTATAGGAGTTGATATAATAAAGGAGGGGGGTGGCGTTAACCCTTACCTTTGACCAATAAAAGTCCTGATAAGTGCCTTACTTTTATATTATAGTCAACGTTTAATAGATGGAGAAAATAAAAGAAAATAAAATAAATAAATTGATAGTATATCTTAATTCTTAATAAGCACTATTAATAATGAATCAAAAATATTTGATCAGATTATAGGTTCAAAATGAAATTTGTTGATATTTTGTGAAGACCACAATCAAATGCTTTAGATAAGTCACAAAATATAATTACAAGGCAAATTTATGCAAAAATGAAACCTTACCGCATTATAAGTGTTTAAGTACATGATTAAATAACTTATACTGATGAAAAATGAATATTCTATTCGTAAGATTATCTCTAAATAAACAGAATCAAATGCTTTGGTAATGTTAGAAATTACTTATTCAAATAAATGAAACCTTATCTACTTTTAATTGTTTTATCTTTATGATATATATGAATATTCAATTTATAGAATAGTTATTAAAATGAAGGATGTCAACAACCATAAAAGCAAAGCTCTACAGAATATTGTTTTTGGACATACTTACATTTTCAGTTCTTAATTCATAGTACTGTACCTTGTTGTTGAAGGAATTATTGTTTTATCAGGTTAATAGGATATTTATATCATACGGAAAATTGTTGTAAAAAATGTTAAAACGTATCATATTTTAAATGGACGTACGGACTTTCTTGTACCAATTCTAGAGTTGTCACGCCTACATAGTTGCTACAGGAATCACCAAAATAAGTTTGAAATCGATAACAGGCCTAAAATTACAATGGACATGCTAAATACATTAATTATAAAGTAGCTGCACTTGGAATAAGTGTATGTAGTAATAAAATATGTTAGAATTAGGTAGAATAAGTGAAACCCTAGAAAAATTAAATAATCTTGTATCTGACAAATTGTATTTTCTTATTTTGTTTCCATATTACCGATATATTATTTTTGTCAATGTCTGTTCACCTGTATAAACCTGACACTAAAATATTGCAATCCCTCTTTTCGAAAAAAAAATCAAAGCATCTAAATGGCTTCAAGTTTGTGGCTTAGTCGCAGCTAACATATCGAAATTTGAATTCTTCTCTTGAACATTTTGTAAAACAGAAAAATCTATATCACAAATTAATAATTACTTAGTCCGATTGTCTTTCTAAAAAAACTATTTAGGGGAATATTAAACTTTCTATGGAAAGAACTGAGGTGGATTTTTAAAAAAATTTGCCCCACTAAGCGATTAGCGAAAAATCGTTTTCGTGAAAAATCCTCCAAAATCACACAAAAAATCTAAAAAAAATTAAATAAAATCTTATGTTCATAACCCTTCTAATTTTGCTTATTTTTTGTAGATTTTTAATGTTATTTTGGTGGATTTTTCACGAAAACAATTTTTCCCCACTAAGCGATTTTTAAAAAAGAATCTACCTCTATATTTTGTATCACTGTATTAGGAAATTCTTTACCAATCAGCATTAATAAGAGCACTTTTTTTGTCGTCCTGTTTTCTATTAAAAGATTTTGTAATCTCTGCTACTTATGGACGTTGTTTTGTTTATTTATCACATAATAAATTTTCTAATATAAATGCTGATTCTTTTATATTACAAATTATGTAATATCTTTGGTGATTTTACCTCATCTTACCTTCTAATATTCTTTACACCACATCCTTATATTAAAGTGACAGGATGTCTATTTATTTGTCTGTGTGTTTGTTTGTACCGAAGGATCTCGCTAACCGCTGAACCGATCGGGTTCTCCTTAACAGGGTAGCTTCTCATCGGGCCCGGGAAGGTTTATAACTATTTTCTTGGGGGGGGGGACACCCCCAACCCCCCAAAAAACTGAAAAAAAAAAACCCCCAAAAAAAAAAAATTTTCTTTTAAATCTAAACTACGAAAAATTAATTTGATTAAACCTCTTGGGACAAAACCCCTAGAGGCTAGGGGCGAAGCCGCTAGTACTAAATAAAGATACAGAATATACTCTGGTTTTAGATGAGCTGCGCTACAAACAAGAACAATCATATACATAAGTAGCACTATGTATCATATCTCTAAACAATGGAAAAACAAAATTTATTTTCATAACAATATCATTTTATCTCATGGAGTAATAATAGGTAACATGCATGAAATATGTATTTAAAACATTAGTCAAACTTATTCATCTACCTATAAAATACATCCTATTGTCATAAATGTTTTATTTACTATTTCATCTTCTAAGACTAATTTTTGTTAAGTTATGAAATGTTTAGATGTCAACGGTAGCTGAAAAAAGTATCGTAATTGAAAAAAATTATTTTTAAATACTTAATAAAAAGAATGAATTCATTTATCATAAAAACAACTAGGGACCCAATGACTTTAAAGTCTAGGATAGGTTTTAGGCTATCATTTATTTGTTTTGTCAAATACCACAAAGAGAAGGCACGATAAAAGCATTAAAGCCACACAAAGAGAGTGACCTTTCATTTAAAAACACGAATGACAGACCGACGGATTAAATAGATTACATACTGGATGCTCATTGATATTGCGAATTTTCAAAAAAAAACTGCCATCTATCTTGAATATTAGCCATGAAAATCACATGTCCTCAAGAACGTTAATAACTGAATGACGGACGGGCAAAGTAAATTATACTGTAGTTTTATAAAATAAAAAAAAACTAAAACATTTTCTTGCTTCCCAGTAACGAAGAAAAAAATCAATCAAAATTTTGTATACATCCAAGATTTTTACATAAGAAATCTTACTTACCAAATCTTGATCAGTAACACTGAAAACTACAGGATTTCCATCTTTATCTTTCAGCACTGTTCCAATTGGAGAATTCTCTGTTACATAACCTAAACAAAACAATATTTTAAGCATTTGTGTTTTTATATACTCAAACACACAATTGTGACAGTAAAAGTTATAGGATTTACATCTTTATCTTTTAGCACTGTTCCAATTGGAGAATTCTCTGTTACATAACCTAAACAAAACAATAAATAATGCATTTGTCTCGTAATTTGTGTTTTTATATGCTCAAACACACAATTGTGACATTAAAAATTATAGGATTTCCATCTTTATCTTTCAGCACGGTTCCAATTGGAGAATTTTCTGTTACATAAACTAAACAAAGCAATATTTGTCTCGTAATTTTAATGACTCTTTGCATCCACACACAAGCAAAATGGTAAAAGACACAATAGATAATAAACAAGTTTAAGTCAAATAAAAAGTTTAAACTATACAAAATAAAGAAAAACATAATTTTACATAAAGTAGAATATTCAGTTTGTATTTTTTTGAAGTAGCATATTTGACTTCTTATGCAACAGTATGTTCATTCATTTTTTTCTTGATTTAGTAGATCCCCAAAGCAGCTTATTTTGTCAGAAGAAGTATGCCAAAAAATACTTTAAATTATAATAAATGTATTATAATCTACATTTCCTTAATAATTTAGTCCATAATATAATGCACACGTCTGAAAATCAACCAAAATTTGATGTTTAAATTGCATTAAAAAATCAGGAAGATATATTCATAAAATAAAAGTAAGTTATGGAATATTATTATTCATTTTAGATATGTTATGGTAGTCCTTTCGATTTTAACTTAGCTCGATGATTCCTGCAATATTAAGGTACAATTTAGTAAGTCTATTAACTCTAGCCATAATTAGAGAATCAGTATTTATTTTTAACTATTTAGCTTTGTGATTTTTATTATTACATTTCAATTATCCCATTTACAGGAGTTTATAATAATAATTCCAATGACGATAAGACATGTAGTCACAAGCAAAGTATCTCAATAATTAATTCCTAAAATGTAAACGTGTCCAAATTACTTTTGGGATATATGTACATGTAAAGAATTTTTTCTTCGTTCTCTTAATAATATTAAATTTGAAATGTTCGTTGGTCTGACCAATTAATTTGTTAGGCTTCTCTTTAAGGGATGTTGTAATCCTTGTTTTTAAGAATACTAACACTTTTTCCTATTTGTGTGAGGCCTTAATTTTTCCGGCTAGGCCCATACACGTCATAGATTGACATCTCAACTCCACCCCTCAATATAATTTTAGAACTCAGGGACAAAAGGTTAGGTTATCAAATAATGATATATTCTCTTTGTTGTTCAAATAAAATTCGTATTATCAAATGATTAGGCTTAGACAGGAAGTGGACATTGGACTGTAAATTATTATGGAAACTAAAATTTAATTTTCACGCTCTTTCGTTAGTTTTCTTAAAACCTTTGGTAGGTATTTATAATACAGGTTTGTATTTTGTTCAAAAAAAAGTTTCTAAACTTTTCAACCAAACTTTAATAGGCTAATGTTTTTTCCATTATCATAATTTATCCTTGCTGTCCTTTTATTCCTGAAATAGACCACTTTATCTTTCCAGATTTGACACTTTTATTATCGGTATCCAAGCATTTTAGCAAGTAAACCTGTTTTTTAAAACAATTTCACGACGAACCCCAATCTGTCCCACTTTGAGAAAGACGATTCCAGTGACGTCATATACGTTTAGGGAAGGGGGGGAGAAAATCTCTTCCCTTTTCTCCCATCTCTTTTGAAGAGATTTTCTTCCCTCTTCCCTTTTTCTTTCCTGAAACGTATATGACGTCACTGGAATCGTTTTGTTCAAAGTAGGACAGTTTGGGGTTCGTTCAATTTGACGAACCCCAATCTGTCCCACTTCACAAATTATAGATAAGAAATTAATCATAGCGTTAAAATGGCCAAATTTGGATTAATTAATGGGTTTTGCTTTTGCCTATTTTGTAATTTTTGCAAGGATGATAATTGGACAATGGCATATAAATGTGGCTTTACTCTAATATAAACACTAAATTTATTAAATCTCCTTTTTGAGTTCATGATTTGAAACATTTATTAAAAATTTGATTATGTTTTAAGTAATTCTAGAGGCTACGCCCCTAGAGACGTATGTCAAATATTCCTTTTAGCCTAGTATTAAAAGAAAAAGGGAAAATCAGTTTTCTTAGGGTAAAGGATTTTTCAATTACCAAACTTTTATCTTACTTTTCCTTTTTAATATTTGATCTAAAAAAACGATATTGTAAAAACACCTTTATTATCCATGCCTATATATTAAAATAGGGATGAAATTACAAGGTCTTGTGTCTTACTAGACAGTCTTTTTTTTTTAACAAGGACAAACGTTTCCAATGAGGTGCAGCATAGCTATAGAGCAACCTATCCTATTACATAAAGTAGTAAGATTTTTTTGTCTGAAGCGTAAAAACAACTAATGAACCGATTAATATAGGTCCTGTGTTTGTTCTAGGCTATTTACTTTCAGATTTAAGTCTTTGGATAGTTTTAAGCTATTTTCTAGCCACTTCAAATATAGAGCTAGGGAAGTAACCGATAGTACGTACACAAAGGGACAAAATCAAATAAAATATGTTTAAATTTTATTTACAAATAGAAGCTGGTGCAAAACGTTTTACAAGAACTTGAAAACATGTTTTGAATTATTTGATTACTTGAATTGAATGGAACAGATTAATATTAAGTAGCTGCGCTACTTAAAAATGTATATTTATTTATGTTGAATTTTTGGCTGAGGTTTAACCAAGATTGATTTGTAACATTTTTGGGGATATATAATACATACTAATGTACAATACAAGGAGGTGCATTATACACAGTAGCGATGCAATAAATTTAGTAATTTTAATAAAAATACACTTTTATCGATCTAAAGATATTAAATATCCATAGAAGAAAAGAAATAAAATTATATGCTAAAACCTTAAATGACTTAAATATGAAAGATAATATGAAACCTTAATGGGACCTATGTGAATCTTTTCTGGAGAAAGCAAAAAATCTTTCTAACATATGTAAAAGGATGTACTTTGATTATCAATATACAAAAGCATTTATTTTGGTTTTTAAAAATGCAGATAAAGAAAGCAAATTATAAAGTTGCTACGCTACCTAAAATATATACATAAAAATAGTCAGATTAGAGGCTTAAATGCAGATAAATGCAGTGATAGGACAATGAAAAATGAATCAATGTCCCCCCAATAATCCTATCATATAAAGTAATAAGCGTTTTTTGTCTATCCTGAACCTATATTGTTCTCCTTTACAGTGAAGATTTCTTATAGGTCCTGAAAAGGTTTTGAACTATTTTTGGGGAGTGTTTCTTCACCCTCCTCCCCCAAAAAATATTTTTTTTACTCTTTTGAAACTCAAATTTCAAATGGGATGAGGTCGACTTTTCCCCCTCCTACCTTAAGTGCCCCTAGAGGCTTCTAGGGGTGTATCCGTTAGTAATTTATAAAGCGTAGCAACTTTATATTTACCAGAAAGTCAGTATGTCCATTATATAGATAAGGATTTTTTGTGTTTTGATTACATTTTACTATATCATTTTAACATCCTATTCACTTGATTTTCGAAATTTGGATTCATAGGAAGATTAAGCATAATGTTTATAAGGGGAGCATTTGTATATTAAGTCTTTAAATGTAAGTATGTCCATAGTAAGCAAAATTATAAAATAGATATATACGGAATTTTCGTGAGAAATCGAAAAAAATAATAAATATTAAATTTGTTACTATACTCTATACTAGCGGCTACGCCCCTAGAGGCCTCTAGTGGCACTTTAAATGTTTTTTTAATAATACATTACCTATCTATGTTGCGTTCAAGTTTCTACGATACCAATTAGTATCTATGTTGCATTCAAGTCTCTATACGTAAAAAAAATTTCGATGATCCTTCGGTACAAACAAACAGACAAACACACATTCTGTTACTTTATTATAAGGATTTGTTAGTGATAGTTTGTCTGACCTTCGTCGAATTTATTAAGCTTTGTTTTCATGGATGTTGTCATCCTTGTTATTTTTTAAAAGGTTGCATACTGAAAACAATATCAAATGTCTGGAATGGATGAAACAAATTTACACAAACAAAAAAGGTAAACAAAATATTTAATGTTCTTACAGCTTCGCTCTCAGCCTCTAGGGTCTTTTTGCCACAAAGGAAGAGGGGGGGGGGGGGTAACCCGCCCCCCCCCCCCCCGGATTTTTTTTTTGGTTTTAAAAAGAATTTTTTTGTGGCCGGGGGGGGGGGTGTTTTTTTTTTTTTAATGG
>LS049094.1:9029-23864 GCA_900241095.1 Acartia tonsa | reverse complement strand
TCGTAGAAAGCTGGATATAATACGATGCTAGACATAGTTTTTTCGTATGGATGAGAACCGGTTCCTATCCACCGGATTTGAATGAATACGAGAAAATTTAATTAAAAATTTGATACTTAAATATAAATTTAAAAAGTTGAAAAGATAATTTTCTAACCTGAGAAATATCATAAAGACGTATCCATGGAAAGGTAGAATCTGAGGCATTGAAAGCTATTGTGAGGTCTAGAAACCAGGCAGTATTCAGCCAGGCTCCAGAGGCTCTGTAGCCACCCACAATCATGATTCCATCATTCCAACCTTCCCATCTACAAAATAGGCGAGCATGTTTTTAAAAGAGGTTTCGAGATTTTTTCCCGTTTAAAACTTGAAGGTTGCGTGATTTTTTTTGCATTACTTGTAGTGTGATGAACACTGAACAAGCCATATCAGACCTACCAGTACTCCTTCCCTTATTACCTGTAGTGTGAACAAGCCATATCAGACCTACCAGCACTCACCCCCTCTCTGTCAGGTGGAAGTTCAACACTAAAACATACATACAAGTATTGTAGTTATTTGCATATAAACAATATTTAAAAACCACTGTAGATGAAATGAAATCGTCTGAGATTGTTAAAAAAATAAGTAACAAAATATGAAACTAATATTTTAAGAATCATTGTTACAGTACAGTGAAAGGGCGTCTAAGATTTTTTTTGGTGAAAAGGGAGAAATATTTTAGGTGTGATAAAGATCTTTCAAAAAATTGAGAGGAGGTGGGAGGGGTTAGAAAATTGTCTGTAATACGATGATTTTAAGTATGGCGGAGAACCGGTTCCGATTGAGCTGATATTAATCGGTTTCAAAGCTATACTGGAAAGGTATTTACGTAGGTAGACAACTCTATCAATAAATTGTTATACCAGCTTTATTAGTGAAAGAATATGGAAAATTCTCCTTCAGGGCTCAGCACTCAGCAGCCCTGCCTTGGCCGCGCATAAGCCTCAAATTTAAACCAGCATGTGTGCAAAAAAAAAGAATTTCCGAAAAGATGGATTACCTGTTAAAATTACGAAGAGGATAAGACATTCAGGTAAAATTTAAAGTTATGAAATATCAATTTTACTATGGCTTAAACGCGGCTGACGCGCGGCTGCCGAGCCCTGCTCCTATTTGTTTACCTGAAAGTTGTGTCTTCAACTAAATCAGTTCCATCCCAATCATATTTGATAATATCCGGAATATAATCCAGAGTATTGTCCCATCCACCAAGAACATAAATACTATCCTGTAATAGTTATTTATAGCGTCGTATTATAGACATCTTTCCGGGGATATTAAAATAAAAAAACTATAAGATTAAAACCTGTTGTATAATTTTTATATTAGTATTTGTGGAAAAGTGTCTGTAATACGTTACTATACATGATTTTTAGTGTGGTTTAGAACCGGTTCTTATCCAGCTGATAACTATCGGTTTCGAAGCCATACTGGAAAGTATTTTATTTATATTTGGTCTTTTGTTTGTCTAAGTGACTTTGTTTAATTTTGTTCACTATTTATGGAATACAGCTTTGTCAAAGGAATTTAAACTAAAAGTTTCAGCTGTCTACCTTTACTTGCAACCGAGAAAGTCATATTTTCCCTATAGCGTGCGGACTTATTGACGGATTGACAAACATAATGAATTTTAGATTAGCTTAGATACAGAAAAAATTACCTTTCCATTTGACTTGATATACACGGCACATGTATGAGATCTAAATAATTTAAGTATTATATGTATTTACATAATTTTTTTAACAAAAAGATTTATTGCATTAGTTTAAAATAAAGCTTTTACTCTTTCATTAATTGTATAATCTATTTTAAAAAGAAATATCAAAAAAGGTTAGGAAATCTTAGTATTGTTTTCTATCAGGTTTCATGCTATTTTTTCTTCTTTTTTTTGGGGGGGGGGGATCTTTCACCTTGGAGAAGTTAATTTGACAGTTGATTCAGCCCATGCAGTGCCATCATAAACTTCTATAGAATCTAGCATACCAGTCACATCGTTATAACCTTAAAATATTCAATATAATATTAATTGGATGTTGCACCAGACTAACGGATATTGCACAGGATTATCAAATTATCTTTCAATCTAAATAACTTTCTACAAATTACAGAAAAGATATAAATATTATCGCTAAGAAACTATGCAATCCAGCAGGAATCTTTACCTTAAAAAACAAAAAGTTAACATATTTTTACCTCCAAATGTAAAGGCCTTGTCTTTGATAGCAACCATTGAATGAAAAGCTCGACCCACTGCCAGAGTTTCAGTTCTGTCTGCCCAGTCTTAAAATATTCTGTTATATTAATAGTGAAGCTACTTTATAAGTCACTGATGTAAGTCAGCCTTAGGCTTCATATGAAATATGCATTTTTTTTCGCTGATTTTAAAATAAAAAAATTATCAGATTTAAAACAGACTTCTTAGTCCCGAGAGGCCAAAGGCCAGGGCTAACAAAACAAGGTTTTAATTTTATAGTTTTTATTTTAATTTTCTTGGAAAATTGTCTGTTATACGAAGCTATATCTTATTTTTTAGTATGGCTGAGAACTCGTTATAATCCAACTGATATTAATCGCTTTCGAAGCCATGACCTGGTTAAATTAAATTTAATTTGATATGATAAACGTCTTATTACGAATTGTACCTGCGCCCCTAGCCATTCCCTCGCATGCTGTTCTGTAGCCATCATCCTTATTATACCCTCCACACATCAACAGATAATCTAAATCAAAATTCTATTTAACGTTTTAAAAATTGATTTTTAAAAGGTCTAACTTAATTTCAATTGGGTCTTTGAATATCAACCAAATTTGTCGGAAATATAAACACAGCCAATTTGCTTGCAGACGAAAATGCTTTCCTATTATTTAGCATGCATTAAAATGTATAAATGATAAAACTAAAACATATAGAAAAGAAGAAAGAAAACTCACCCTGTTGGTTATTATTTCCTTTCCTGATATGAACTCCTGCAGCTCCCTCAGAATTCTTAGTTGGAAATCCAAAATCATACTGTCCACAAGATTTACCAGTATTGTCAAGTACCTCCCCTTTGTCAGCATACTAGAAACAAGGATAATAGAATTATGTGGTAGCATATGGTATTTATGATCATAATATTTATTTTAGATTAAATCACCCTTATCTCTTATGTAGAGTATTCCCTCTCTTCTAGAACAGTACAGCAATCTAGATATATATTCTAGATTAATAATCTCACCTTATATCTCTCATCTAGAGTACTCCCTTCTAGAACTATATATAAATCTAAGATATATTCTTGAATAATAATCTCATCTTATAACTTTCATCTAGAGTACCCCCTACTAGAACTATATAGTGATCTATAGATACTAGATATATTCTAGAATTAAAATCTCACCTTATATCTCTCATCTAGAGTACTCCCTTCTAGAACTATATAGTAATCTAGAGATATATTCTAGAATAATAATCTCACCTTATATATCTCATTTGGAGTACTCCAGTGGCTATACAAAAATGTCTCGTCCTTCTCCATGACTACTTAGGTCCAAACACTATAGAAACTATGGCTACACACACACAGAGTACTCACTTCTAGAACTATATAGTTATCTAGAGATATATTCTGAAATAATAATCTAACCTTATATCTCTCATCTAGAGTACCTCCTTCTAGAACTATATAGAAACCTAGAGATTTATTCTAGTAAAATAATCTCACTTTAAATCTCTCATCTAGAGTACTCCCTACTAGAACAATATATTGATCTAGAGATTTATTCTAGAATAATAATCCCACCTTATACATCTTATCTAGAGTACACTCTTCCAGAGCTTTATAGTGATCTAGATATATATTCTAGAATAATAGTCTCACCTTATATCTCTTTTCTAAGGTACACTCTTCTAAAACTATTTAGTAATATAGTGATATATTCTAGAATAATAATCTTATTACCTTATGACTCACATCTAGAGTATTTTCTTCTAAAACTATATAGTTATTTAGAGATATATTCTAGAATAATAATCTCACCTGATGTCTCTCATCTTCTAGAACTATATAGAAATCTAGAGATATGTTCCAAAAAATAAGCTCACCTAGAGTACTCTCTACTAGAACTTTTTGCTATCTAGAGATGTATTCTAAAATAATAATCTCACCTCATATTTCTCATCTAGAGTCCCTTCTTATAGAACTATATAGTGATCTAGAGATATATTCTAGAATAATAATCTCACTATATATCTCTCATCTAGGGTATTGACTTCTAGAACTATTTAGTTATCTAGAGATATATTCTAGAACAATAAAATCACTTTATATCTCTCATCTAGAAAACTCCCTTCTGTACTATATAGAAATCTAGAAATATATTCTAGAATAATAATCTCACCTTATATATCTCATCTAGAGTATTCCCTGCTGGACCTATATAGTTATCTGGAGATATATTCTAGAATAATAATCTCACCTTATATCTTTCATCTACAGTACCCCCTTCTAGAACTATAAAGTTTTCTAGAGATATATTCTAGAATAATAATCTCACCTTATATCTCTCATCTAGAGTACTCTCTTTTAAACTATATAGAAATCTAGAGATATATTCTAAAATAATAATCTCGCCTTACATCTCCCATCTAGAGTACTCCGTTCTAGAACTATAAAGTGATCTAGAGATATTTTCTAGAATAATAATATCACCTTGTATCTTTCATCTAGAGTACCACCAGCAAGTACAGTATAGTAGTCAAGTGAAAAGTCTTGCACCAATCTTCTACCAGTTGGGCATGCCTAATAATGTAAAAAGTATGAATAATTTGTAGCTGCAAAAATAATGTTATGCGCAAAAAATTGCAAGATTAATTGTAAAAAAAATGAAATAAAAAAATATAGAGAGAAACTATAATTTGAATAGAATAAAAGTACCTTTCCACAGCGGGTATCGAACTGGGTACACTCCCTGTAGAGAACACAGGCATTGGCGAGTCTCTGGCAGGTGGTCCCCAGGTTAAAACCAACCAGGTAACAGTCCTTCAGTACGTCCTTGCTGTTGCAAAATATATTTTCTTGTTTTAAAGCCATAACCAAAATTTATTAGTTTAAAGGGACTAGGATACTGACAAACAAGTGAAAATTTTCCCTCAACCCAATTCCTTCTACCCCCCCCCCTCTTACCCACTTCCCTCTATTTACAGTACAAAAAAGATATATGCCAACATTATGTTATACCTACCTAAATATCCAAATATTCATCAATTTCAAATAGCATCAATTTGAATCACGGCCCCTGAGTAAGGAAAGTAAAGCAAATAAATGGAAAAGACAAACAAATTGTTTTTTTTTCGGTCGATTAAATTTTAAACAGGCAGGTTGATACACCATCCCACAAAATAGATCAAAATCTTTCCAAGACAAATATTAAAGGAGAACCTTGATTTGTGAAATAATTTGGTACAAACAGACATTCTAGATTGTTTATAGGAAAATTGACTGAAAATAATTAAATCAAATCATATTCATTCATTTGAATTAATCAATTTAAAAAGTTTTGGTATAAAATAAAAAATAAACTGTATATTAGGTTTTTAAAATTTATTATTTTGTTCCTGTATAGAGTGTAATATTGACACTCCGCCTCTTTCTCACATTCACTGAAATCAATAATAAAAAAATACAGGAAGATTTTTTTAAATTAAAAAATCAAAAAAATATTGCTTATTTAACTGTCTTATTCCTAACAGAAATCAATCATTAACACCTTATTTGTTGGGTTAGGTAATTTTGTTTCAGAAATATAATTTTCTTTATCAAGCAATAATATTTAAACAGTAATTAATAATGGAACCACACAATCTAACATTGTAGGCTTAGTCAAAATAGCTTTTATTATAGTTGAATTCCAAACGGCTGGCAGCAAAGTCTTTTAATGCAAAGTTGGGACTATTAAAAAAATTAGACCCTTTATATTCTACTATTTTTATTGTGCAGACAATGATTGTTCTGTAGCCGTTTGGCAGCACAAAGATACAGGGCCGGGTCTAAATGGATAAGACAATAGCTAATAAATTGATGTACATCCCCCATGATAATATGCAAAAAATGGCCCCTTCTTTAGATTACAATTGGTGGTTGAATCGTTTAGACACCTAACTTAATGAACTAAGCAATCGAAAAGTTGCTAAGCAAACGAACAAGCAAACGTCATAATAAACTTTGGGGACTAGTGTAATAAAAAGCACAATGCCCCTCCCTCCATGACAAAGATATTCATTCTATGAGTTTTTACCTGAGACATTGTTCCAGTGAAAAAATATTTTGGACCGTTTTGACGACATTTCTGTTTTCTCTTGGCTTGACACGGTTAGTCACGTCCAGTGGGGGTTCATTTCTAAAATAATATTCACAAAAATTCTCATAAGTTTGGTATATAAAAAAAGGTAAACGGCAACCTGCGATCGTGGTTTAACAAGAAGGGTATCCGCTCGCCATTGGGTCGGTGATGGTTTCGAATCTCGGCTCAACACCAAGTTTTAACTAAAGATTTCTATTGCTGCTATTGCAGATGCTCGACTTTAACGTTAAGAGTAGGGGAAATCCCTTGGCCCAAAATAGGCACAATTTATTACCATACAGAGTTATTATTTCAGACAAAGGTCGTGAAATCAAAGAGTTGGTTGTCAGTTGGGTGTTACCAATCTAATTTTCAGATTGTTTGGACAGAAAAGGAGAGAATGGTTCCCCTTAATTATCCTTGGTTGTTGGACCTGACGATAAAGTGTTGTGGAAGGTATCCTTGCCTGATAGGTATGCTGCTCAAATTTCCCATCATTTAAAGATAAATAAAAGAAGGTCGACTTATCTAATTTTGATTTAAAAAAATTGATTCTTAATAGCATAAAGAAGAATCAATTGAAATTTTCTTATAAATAAAATAGAAGTGAGGTGGGAGGAGCAAATGCCGGAGATCCTATTATAAAGAAATCCTTTACACATACCTGTCCAGGCATTCTCCAAAATGTTGCCAACAGGAAGGATTCTCGTGCTTCCGAGCACAAGCAACAAAACCAACCAAACCTGCGGGAAAAGTTATGGTTTGTTGTAATATTAAATGACTAGCAGTTACGTCCCTAGAGGCCTCTAGGGGCACTAGAGGAGGGAGGGGGGTGGGGTTGAATTCGATAACCCAATTTTCATTTTAGATTTAAAAAGAAAAAGTAATTTTGCGAGGGTAATTTTTTCTAGGGTTTTAACCCCTCTAGGACCTATAAAAAGCTACCATGTAAAGGAGAACCATATCGGTTGAACGGTTAGCGAGATCTTAAGGTACAGACAAACAAACATCCTGTTAGTTTTTTATAAGGATTGTTTAAATATGTAATGATGTTAATATGTAGTTTAACTAAATATATTAAAGAATATAATAGCATAATTATAAATTTTAGAAATTTTTTTTTTGCTGTGTACTCATTGCTATAGGAATCATCATCAAAAGTTCAGCCTTATATCTTTTCCCGTACCATTTCTAGGGGACAGACGGACGAACATTTCAAAAATATAGTAGCTTCGCAATTAAATATACCTAATAAAGTGAGGAAAGCAGCTGGCCTGAAGACCATGTTGTTAAATTATATATTCGAACGTGAAATCGTTTTGCAATATCTGTAAAATGTAAAGATTAATTTCACTCCAACCTATTTTTTACCACTAAAATTGTATATACGTCAAAATATATTTATTGACCTTTGTTGAAGGCTCTAGCGATCTAAAGTGATAAGACAATGGCCGATAAAATGATATACATCCCATATGATGATACATAAAATTAAAATTGGTGGTTGAAAAAATTTGGTCACTCAACTTAATGATCCAACCAGTTACAATTTAAAAAAAGTCCCCAAAACTGTTAAAACATCGAATAAGAAAACGTTATTATAAAACTTTTGGGACTAGTAAAACAGTACATAAAAAATTAAATGAAATACATAGATCACGTTTGAAATAACAGTTATAATAAAGCTAATAGTTTTTTTTTTATTAAATTGTTAAGTTTTTGTAAATTAATATTGTGAACTGACCACTAGTCAAGTTCAGCTTTCTACTGTTTATATTTTTATGCTTAAATAAACCCATAGATACCATCAATTATTAATTAATTCAATTTTTAAAGCGAAGCTTTTCTATAATTACGGTCGGTCTGTCTGTCCGTAACGGTTAGCCCTTTTCGTTAATACAGAAATGTTATAATTGCCCTATCGATTTCAACTTTGCATCGTGATTCCTATAACAATTAGGTACGATTTAGGAAGCGTAGCAACTCTATAATCGTTTTTGTAATAATGAATCCTAGGACAACAAGCAACAATATTATAAGCGAGGCATCTCTATGATCAAATCCTAAAAATGAAAGTATGTTCTTTTACTGTATCCTGTATTTCAGAATTTGCAAAAAATTAGGTACAATTTTGTTTCGACTTCAAATTATTGTTCTGCTTATTAAGTTCTGGCACTCTACAAGAGTAATTGATTGTCTGTCCTTCCTTCTGACTATAGAGCTTCGCTTTTATGCATGTTGTTATACTTGTTATTAGTCTGTATCGCAAATTAAAGAACTTTTAATTTTCATAAAGCTAATTAATGTGAAAAATTGCATTAATAAACATTACAAAGTAAGTGTTCTTGCAATAGCTTTTATCATTACTAGCGGGTACGCCCCTAGAAGCCTTTAGTAGCACATAAAATGTTTACTTTTCAATCAATGTCAAGATCAGTTGTTTACCAAAAATATCTAGTAGGCCGATTTGCAGCGCTAGTTATTGTCTCTATTTTTTTGTTATTTCTCTTTGGAGGGTGGTAGAACCCTTTATCAAAATAGGTATAAACCTTCCCAGGACTTATGAGAAACTACATTGTAAAGGAATAGCGATATCCTGTTACTTTATTATAAGGATTAAATTTTACTGTAATTTTGTTTAAACATTTTTTTAAAATGTAAAAGTCATTTTAAAGATTGATGCCCTCTTATGTTTATGAATTATGATTATGAAATGTTAATGATCTTTAATTTGCGAATTTAAAATTTTAACCTAGCATAAACATGTGCATTTTAGTGTAAATGTAGTTAGGACAAGAATGACAACCTTCATTAAAGCTCAGCTCATAAGCAGACAAATAATAATCAAGAAAAATACTGTGACAACAATAATTGCTTAAAAGTTTGATGCAAAAAACATCATACTTACATGATATTAAGAATTATATCGTATCGTCCTAAGAATGACTATTTTAAATGAAGTTGATTGAAAATTCATATTATATGAAAATTAAGTATAAAATGGATAAAAATCCAGGGAGGGAGGGCTGTTTATTACACTAGCCCCTAATGTTTTATATTTACGTTTTCTTATTTGTTGGCTTAACAACATTGGGCATATTTACTGAAATTTGATTGGTTGGTTCATTAATTAAAGTGTCCAACCGTTTCGAAAACTTATTGTAAACTATAGTTGGGGTAATTTTGTCCATCATTATTAAGGATATAATACATCAATTATTGTCTTATCCCTTTTAGATCCCTGGTTAAAATTCAAAATCTTAAATATTAAATCATCAAGCAAAGTTTGAAATTATTTTATGATATGCCATAATTTACAATCTTTGCTAAACATTACGGACGGTTATGCCCCGAATTTAAGAATGCTTCGCTTAAATACATTTATGTGTTATGTATGTGTGTGTGTGTGTGTGTGAGTGAGTGTGTATCAGTCAGTTTATGGTTGAATATAAATGTGTGTGGATGTATTTAGAAAATCTGGCACATTACCAAATTTTTACAATTACTTTTGGCATGCATGAAGACTAGTCCCCAGCCAAATAGGCCGTACTCCCTGCCTGCCCAGCCATACACACTACCATACAATATTATTACAGGGGTGTCAAACTTTTACAAATATCCGTACTTTAAACTTTTTAAAATTTAATAGAATTTAGAAGATATTATTAACCTAAAAAGTATATATTAACATATCTTAGTCAGCATAGAAATACTGAATAAAACTATCTAATCCAAATATTATTACTTGGATCTTGCACCAGATTTTCATGTACTCTGACACTCTAATGCTCGTTGCTAGCTCCACTCCATTTACCCCTTCTCCTCACCTCCTTCTGGATGAACTAACTGAACAATAAATGATGTGCATGTTGGCCTAAATTTACGACAATTTTCCCCTGTCATAATATCCACGTATATTCTATAGTCATTCTTATAAATAACTTATTCTGGTTGCAATCTAATGCCAAACTTGACACACATTGTCGCTTATTCAGCCGCTGAATCACAAAATAGCAGCTACACTATTTTTGGACACTGATGTCTATATAACGGCTGAATACACAACAGCCGCCTATATATTTTAGTTCAGTCGCAGCATTTCATATTGATTTTTATATTTCAGAAAGCCTTCACCTCATTATTGCCAAGTTCTAAACAATCTTATTTTTAAAAATCATTTTTGATCTTTTACAGTTAATAGTCTATAAACAATTTTAAAAAGAACCTATACGTGTTTTTCAGCTGTCGTTGGGGGGCAACACATTGTAAAATTGACGACGTCTCCATTTGCCCCCTAAATATTATTTTAGATTTATTTCGCTTGTTGGTTATACCTTATTCATGTGACCAAACGGTTAATTCAAGTTATTTTGGTACATTCTTAAAACAAAAATATGAGAGCCTACAAATGGTGTACTAAAATAAATGTTTAGTTGTTTGGCTACTTGCAGTTTTCAATGATTTGTTCCTGTTGAAACGTTGGATTCCAGAACCATTTACCATAAATTGTAACAGATCTATGAAACAAATTGACAACCCAGGGTTACAAAATCAAAAATTTCTGAATGGAGAAGTTATATTTTCATTTATTAAGAACATTCAAGATCAATTATTAAAGTTTTATGTTGCAAAATAAATTCTTATTGCTTTACATTTCATCAATTCTATCTGTCTTTAATGAAGGGTTTCGCTAACCGCTGAACCGGCATGGTTTTAAATCAAAAAATGCATCTTCAAGACTGGGGTTTAAATGGTGTCGGGTGTGGCTTTTTAGAACCAAAAATTTACCACATTTTATTTGTTTTATTTGAAAGAGAGAGATGATTCTGAAACAATCTCAAATACATAAATATATTTATTATCACAAATACACATTGAACATTTATAGATAATACAACAATAATAACATCCATCACCATAATGGCGGTCTACCGCAGCACCATCATGGTGTTTCAGCTGTTTTCAGAACGACGACATTTAACTCTTGGTTGGCGGTCTCATGGGACACACGTGGTTCATCAGCTGTTTATTCTTCATGAAGCTCCGTCCACAGAAATGACAGGTTCCGGTGTTTCTCTGAAAAAAATCAATGATTACTATGCAATGTTAGAGTTAAGCTTGAACTTTATAATTATTTTTTGTTGGTTTGTACGGCGGAGATGGGAAGATAAGTAGTTTCTTTTTGTGATATTGATGAGTTGGCCTATTTAACGTAAAATACCTGTTTAGAACCAAGTCGAAGTTTCCTTTCCTGTTTATCAAAGACCTCAAAATCATTTCAGTTGTTATTTGACTTAGTTGTCATGGAAAATTTTACCTTTTGCTGCAAAGATTATGAAAATCTGATGAAACATTTCTATGACATACAAAATTTCTTACAGACAGACAAATGGAATTTCTACTACTTCAATACATATACATAAATTTAGTTCTGACACTTCATAGAACGACTGGAAGTTATTTTTTTTAATCCAATGAACAATAGCGAAGATAAGGTAAATTTCATAAAAATTATGGAGACAACTTATTTTGATGTCCCACTTCCAATAATGCGCAAACAAATATCTTTACCTGGATACTTGAATTTGACAATGAAAGCATGCTCGAGGTTCCTTTCAACTTCAGTCCTGCAGTTCCAGAGGTCAGTGGAGAGTGGATGGTGGAGGGGGTCCTGGCACTCGAGATCTGTGGAGCCTGCAGTGATGGGTGCAGAGGTGGCGGAGGTAGGGTGGCGGCTGATATGTGGGAGAAGAGTAAGGGGCGGCGAATGAGGCGGACTGGTGAACGAAGTCTGTCTGGTGCCATGTCTTCTAGAATTAAGAAGAGTTTAGTTTAGTACATAACAAATTCTGTAAAAAATTTCTCTATTACAAGAATATAAAATTTGTAAGGAAGGTTTTTTTATGTGAAGCTAAAGATCTCGGAGATTTCAGAGATTTCAGAGTTTTGTAAATGCGTTGGATGGTTGTAGGCTATTTTCTTGACATCTTCCACTATCCTATAGAGGCTATGGCTTAAAAAGATGTTATATCCACAACTAATCGAAGCTACCAAATTATTTTTCCTTTAATTATTGTTGTATTAACCTCATAAAATAAAGTTATGTTTATGTAAAACAAAATTTAAAAAAAGACTTAATTATGCCACACCATCATTTACAAAAAAAATCTAAGTAACGAAGCTAATCTATAATTTACTTTGTCTGACTGTCCGTCTGATATAGTAAAGGTAAAATGTAATTTACTCCTCTGCTATTTGAGATAATTATTTTAGAAAAGTCCTCTCTCTGAATCAGTATATTACTCACTTTGTTCGTTGGTCTGTCAGGGGGACATTAAAATTAAATCACGTAAATGCATAATGCATTATCAAAAGCCTTACTAAACAAACTTAAGTATAATAGAGTAGGTTCGCTACAATATTTGTTAATGTTTGTTATATATATATTCCCCTGGTTCTCTACATTTTTTTGGCAAACATTTTCATTTTTTTGCACTGTGTGTCAATCCAAAATGTTAAATTACATTTTATTATTGTGAAGAGTTGAATCTTGACAAGGTCTGGGAATAGACGTTTTGTAGATCAAAATTAATATAAAAATCTAAATAAGGATGACAGGAAAAATATGATTGATTAACAAACAGATAGTGAGTTATAAAGCAGATGTTCATTGATCATGAAAAGGTACGGAGAATTCAGCTATCTATCTTGAATATAAGCAGAGAAAGTCAAGTTATCCCGAGTTCCTTTACTAAATAGACAGACGGGCGGAGATTTCTAATTAGCGAGTATCTTTACTCCTAAAAATATAATGTTCACTTATGTACATGTCTTGGCTATATAAGTTTGGGAATAGGCCTAATAACAGAAGTCAATTTTCTATTCTTCTAATTATGTCCTGTGAAAGTTGATGTAGTGTTTAGGGAAGCCTTATGTTGTTCCGTCCAACAAAATTAAATATTTTTTTCCCCCTTAAGTAATTTGTGACACTAAGGGCATGGGGAAAGTAAATGAAACACAACTCGTAAATTTCGAGTTATGTTATATACTATTGTTATGGGTGTCTAGAGTTAAGGCGTAACAAATGTTTAAAAATAAAAACTTTTTTATTTTTATATACTATAGTATCCTATCTCTAAAGATCTGATAAAAGTTCTTGTTTTGAAATATATATGATTAGTTGAAATATTTCATGTTTTCAATTGGTATTCTACTTGCCAAGTACTCACAATATTAAGTCAAGTAAGTCTACACTAAAATATTCAAGTTTTGTCATACATTAACATAAAATTTAGCAATTCTTAAAAATTTATTAAATATTTACATAAGTAGGGATCATAAAGAAACAGACAATGGATGATAATTTGATATACATTCCCAATGATATTAACAAAATTACTCTTTCTTTAGATTAAAATAGTTGGTTGAAAAGTTTGGGCACTCCAAGTTTTGAACCAACCAACCAGAATTCAATAAAAGTTTCAAAGTTTTTGAGCCAACGAATAAGGTTAAAAAACTTTGGATACCAGTGTATAATTTACAGTCAAATGTCTCCTCCCTGGCCAAAAGGGATGTGTCACTGTCAATTAACATTTTGATGTTGACATGTGTTCTTTGAATTTTTTATCATATCCTCGAATTATACAAAGAGAACTGTTAATACTGCGCTACTTAGGAACATAATTGTAATTGATGAAATTAGACGGTTTATTATAAACAAGAAATAGTCTAAATATTTTAATATACCAATTATCTAGAAAAAGAAAAAAAGAAGCATAAAAATAAACAAGAAGGTAAAGATTCATAGTGCGGAGAAAATTTATCAGAACATTTGTTTGTCCTTATTGAACAAATATCAAAGTTTTAACCATTAATGTTGATAATTTTTAGATACAGTAAAATCAATTAAAAAAATGGCAAATCATACATTCATAAAAAATAACAATCATAAAATACTTTGTTTTATTGAAACTTAATTTATAAATAAAAGATAGTAGATTTTTCTTAGTTTTTCATGTTTAAAAAGCTAATTAAAATATGAATTTAAAAAATAATAATATTATACTTTTTATATTTGAATGTGTGTGAGTAAGTAAAGAAAGAAAGAATCGTGTTTTTGGTTGTGTGAGTGAGGCTCGGGGTTTGGCAGGGTGGGGGGATGGCTTGGCACCTCACAAGGTGGACTGTATGCCAAGGAATTATACTCTATACTCGTGGCTGCCAACATTATAAGGGTTGCCAACACCAGTCCTGGGCCCTGCCAACACATTCCGAGCTAGAACTCAGGGGGTGTTACAAAATCTACTAATCTTAATTTAAAAAATAAGAAAACTAATTTAAACAATTTTTAAATTTACAATTTTGAGAGTTAGTGTCAATTGTTTACATTTATAAACAAGGATGACAACATCCATAAAAGCGAAGCACTGAAACGGTAGGATAAACGGACATTAACACTTGTATAGTGTCTGA
>LS049089.1:0-11847 GCA_900241095.1 Acartia tonsa | reverse complement strand
GTAGTCGCGCTGCGTAGACGCATGAATTTAACAATTGATAACATAGACAAGTTATTTCTCAAATTAGATATTTAAAATAAAAAAAACATTTAAAGGCCACTAGAGGCCTCTAGGGGCGTAGCCGCTAGTCTTTAATAAAGTAAAGACACACCGCTGAAAACAATGCTTAATTTTGTGTAACTTACAATGCCAAAACATTCTGCAATATCCAGTTGAAAAGGAAATATTTTGCAGTAAAAAAGCCCACATAAAGAAGAATAGGAGAAAAAAAGAGTACATTTGATATAGATAATGTGCACTACAGTTTTGTGTAAAGAAACACATAAATACTCAGGGATATAAAGGAATAGGTCAATGGATGATAAATTAATGTACATCCCCAATGATGATATACAAAAATTACATTTTCTGTAGGTTACAATTAGTGGCTGAAACGTTTGGACAAATAATCAACCAATCAAATTTCAATAAAAGTTCGCAAAGTGGTTGAGCTAACGAATTAGAAAACGCTATTATGAAACTTTGGGGACTAGTGTATAAAACAGCCCAATGTCCCCTCCCTCCCTGTAAATACCTAAAGTGGTTTTCAAAACTATTTATTTATATACTACAGTTGGTAAAATTTTGGCCCATACACTTTTTCTTTTATGTTATACTATGTTGTTTAAAGCCTTTGTTCACTGTTACTTATGAAGTGTGTTAGCATTACAGTCAAAATAGTTGAACTCCAGGTTCCGGTTCTGCAGGCCTCCAGGTTGACTCTGGACAGGTATAAAACCTATATTTATTAATTAAAACTCTAGAGGTCAATTCATTAAAGAAAATAAGTTACTTTTTCGCTTATATATTTAGAAAAAGATCAAAATCTGCCTCCAGTTTTAAGTCCTACTAGGCCTCTAGGTCGATTCTGGACAGGTAAAAATCTAAATTTCTTATTTGAAAACTTAGAGGTGAACTTATGAAAATAAGAATCTTTTTAGATGTTATTCACCTAAGAAAATAGGTAATTGAAAACTAAGATTCTTGAATATAGTGATTAGGTTTAAGAACATCCTTTAACTTAAGAATAGTTTTGCTAATAGATACAATTTTCTACATTGTATGACAACTCTGGCAATATAGAATTGTTGCCAAAATATTTAGGAAATATATTTGTGTTGTATTTACTTATTGCTGCTTATTGGCAAACCTCCTTTATACTACAAATTAAAAGGCTTGTTGTTTTTTTTCTTAAGATATAGAATTTTCTTTTTTTGGAAACAAAATTAAAAAGGCACTTTTAATGAAAGTAAGATGTTTTTTTTCTAGTAAAATTGAGTTAATGCTTCAAACTTTAATTTTAATTTGATATATAGTTCAGTATATAATAAATTACGTGCACAATTTAAGTAATATAATAGAGGAGGCAGGGGTTAAATAAATGTATGTCCTCCACGGGGTGAGACCCTGAGCCAACTTTCAATTGGATCTTTCAATTAATAGCGTTGGAAATTTTAACCAACTCGCTGCAACAGATCAGAAAGTAATTTGCTAACAAACAAAAAGATGCCCACCCCTGGAACCAGGTACTTGTCTGGGTTGTACATCTATTCTTACACTTTTATTCTTGCACAGATTTATTTACCTTATTTTTGTATTCTGTTTCTCTGGATGATTGCAATGAACAGAGTAAGGCGGATAGGCTCTGCAAAAATAATAAGTTTGTATTGGATATGGATTGTTTAAGATGATGGTATTATTTTAGCAAAGCTTCTCTATGAATTACTTGGTCTGTCCGTCCGGCCGTCCTGCAGTAAGTCAGTAAGCAACGCTATGTGGGAAATGTGATTATCTCGGCTGCTATTCAAGATAAACATCTGAAATTTTCAGTGAAGATTCTTATGACTTGTGTGCATTTAGTCTATATATTGCTTTACAGGCAAGACAAAGAAAATAACGAGTTAAGTCTATTGCAAGGACGTTCAAGGTTTTTTATTTGGGGGGGGGGATGTTAATCCCTTTAAACCCCACTCCCCCTTGGACGTCCCTGGTCTATTGGTTTGGAAGGAATTGTTTACAAAAAAAATCAACACTTTTAAGTATATATATATATTATGAAGTAGCTGCGCTACTTTTATAAATGTAGTAACACCAACCGTTGTAATAATTGAGAAGAAGCTGACCATCTGGAATCATAACTTGATTTTATATTCCATTTAGATCTTCTTTCTGAAAGCCTAAAATTATTCTAAATAATTATATAAGATGAAACTTTTTAAAGAAAATAACAACGTCTTATTTATTTATAAAAGATAGGTAGTGCCTATAGAGACTTTATGAAAAATCATAGAGCTTTTCAAGATTTTGATAATTTTAGAATTTAAGCCAATAAGAGAAGTATGTTTGTTACCAATCAAAGAACAAGCTTTAAATTTAAGTCAGGAAGTGTGTCTGTGTCTGTGTCCAATCAGAAAGCAAGTTTAGAATTTAAGCTAAAAAGAAAGGTTCACCCTTAACTAATAAGAACAATAGTATTAATGCTTCAACCAATGAGACTACAAACTAATATTACTGACAGAAGATGGGACAGATAGACAAAGTCACCTCTAAAGTGGAGTCACAACCAAAAAAATAAAATAATTACCTCTTTACATTTTTCTCAGTGTTCCATTTAGTTCTGATGGGTTTTAGTTCTGTGTCTTTTCCAAGTATGAAATCTGGCTTTGGCTAAAATATAAATTTCTATTAGCTACGCTTCGAGAGGCCTCTATAGGAACTTGTAGGAAGTTACGGGGATGGGAGTCGACCCTCCAAATTCCATTATAGTTTGAAGGAAAGAGAACAAAAACTTTTTTGGTGGGGTAATTTTTTCCCCGACGATTTCTCTTGGGTGGTTATAAACCTTCTTTTAAACCTATGTAAAAGATAACCATATCGTTTCGGCGGTTAGCAAAACTCTTTGGTTCACCTAGTCATACATCATGTTACTTTTATAAAATGATTAATGAAATTCTAATAAATAGATTAGTCATAATTTAAACATTGATTAAGTACAGTACTTTGGTGAAAGTTTCTCTATCTAATCTAACTATGAATCAAAGCTATTTCTATTAAAACACCCATAAATCTAAACTATCATATGAAGGTCTATTATTGTATATATTTATCTATCTATAAGTAATTATCCATCTATTATTTACCTGTAAATCGCTATGAGTCCTGCTATCTAGAGAACTCTCAGAACTATCAGATGAAGGTCTACACAATGGCAAAACAAATCCGTCTCCCAAACCCTCATTAGGATCTATAAGATTTAATATTTAAGGAATTGATTAAGAATTGTTATTTAAATGCAGTATGACATTAGCAAAGGGTTTGACACAATTAAATTGAAATTATGTATCATTTTCATTAATAAAAGTGAAGCGTTTCTACAACTAGGGTCGGTCCTTTCTAACACTTTTCGTTTGTCCTACCGTTTCAGAGCTTTGCTTTTCTGGATGGTTGATTCTCAATGGCTGACAATGTTAAAAGTAATGTTATACCTGAATCGTTTTCGCCATTTTGTAGATTTTGAAACATTCTGGTAGCTTTCTTGGGTCTGTTTTAATAATATCTTTTAGAAATTAATTGTGTAAAGTTTTTTTTTATAGCTAGTGTTAGTAAATAATAAAACTTGACTAATTTATTGTAATGAATCAAATTTAAATAAAAAAATAATAAGTGACAGTCTGATGAGGGGCAAACCGTAGTTACAATATACAATACATATATAGTGTAGCTTCACTGTTTTTGATTTTTATAAACACTAAAAGTTAGTTTAAAAAAGCTTCAATACGATAATCAAACTTTTAATTTGTAAAGTGGATAGGTGTTTTTATCTATTATGTAGGTAAACCCTTTTTATTGCCTTTTGACAACGTAGCTACTCTATTATTTTATCCCTATATTCTTACATAAAAGTAACACATTGTCTATTTATTTGTACCGAAAGTTCTCGCTAACCGCTGAACCGATATGGTTTTTATTTTATAATATGATTTCAATTTCTTTAACAATTAAATATATTTTTATAATCTTTGATTTACATTTTATAACTGATTTTTAAAGAGCCTAAGTTAAGGGTATTAAGCACTTTTACCACTCTCTTAAACCGGTTTGTACTCGCCGCTGTGTATGATAAATAAATATCAAGATCTCGTTAACCGCTGGCTTGACCTAGCGCTACACATGGGTATTTATATGCTTGTCAAAGAATAAAAGTTTAGCCAATAAAAATAAGTTTTGTGTGTAACCAAAAACATAAAACAATAAAAAGATGATATTTTCATTTTTATTTGATTTTCTATTTGTTGGTACAAAATTTCCAGTCGATTTCTTGTCAAATAATGAGCGGACCAAAAGAAGAATGGTTGGGTTCTTTGGAAAACATTAAAACTATTGTGGAAAACCTCCAATTTTGTAAAGGGAGGGATATTTCATTCAAAGGAAAAATAAACTTTTCTTGAAGATTTTATGTTGTTGATAACAACATATTTAAATTTTGAAATAAAATATAAAGTAATTTGTCTGAATAGTAAGAATGATAACTTTTTACAGTATAAAAGGTAGAGGGAATCTATTTTTTAAAATATTTCAAATTTTAAGTCTACATTGTTCTTACAGGTTTGCATGGAACTTTTAAAGAATTATTGACCAAGCAAAGATAAATGTTTAATCTTCCCAACTATCTAAGAAACCCGTGTTTTATCAAATTGGGTGGTCATATCAGAAAACACTCAGCAATGGGCAAAATCTGTTTTTACAACTAAACTTTTGGGACAAATTGAATTGGGGCCCCCTTTTTATTTATATTGGGCATACAATTGTAGATTGTCACAAACACAATTTAATAAATCAAAAAAAAACATACTATTTTGAAAAGTAGTAAGTTTTTTTGTCTGAAGCTTAAGATTTCAATAAATTTCTGATAAATTTAACTTCTTCTTTTAAAGGTTTTCATGTGTCCTGGGATAGTTTTAGGCTATGATAATTTTAGATTTAAGTCATAAAATGGTTTAAGCTGTATTTCAGCCAAACTCTACTTCTGGAGATACAGAACCCAGGGGCGTAGCCGCTGGTTTATTAAGTTAAATTCTGGTGAATTATTCTGCAGCATTTAATACCTTTAATGTCTTAACATGCTGCCATTTTCCTCTCCCTCCTTAAAAACTATTTATTCAATTTAAGTACAGAATAAGGTAAATGGAGTATGGACTACTTTTTGATTTTTGTACATCTTTTCGAAGTAGAAAATAGTAAATTGATTTTTTATTAATCTAATTTGCAAATAGCTTAGCTCAGCAAAAACATTTTATTGCTCCTTTTCCATTCCTTATTTCTTACCCTTTTTTCATACGGTGTTTATACATTTCAACATAAATGTGAATTACCAAACAAACTTTTTTTATACAAATCTTCTAAAAGTAGTAACTTAACATAGGTCCATGGATGGTTTTAGGCTATTCTATTTTTAAATATTTTGACTCTCAGGATGTATTTAGGATATAAACAGTTACAGAGCTCCTAGATTCTAGGCGCGCATTCACTAGTATATTAAAATGTATAACTCTACTTTTTTTTATTTAAAACAAAAATTGTTTTAATTAATATAACTGTGTTAACAGATGAAAGTGAATTAATTGACCATACTAATAGTTTAATGGGCAATAACTGCGAATTTTGATTTTCTTATTGAATATAATACTGTTTATAGATCATTCAAATATTTTTAGCTTGTATTGCTGCAGATCTTATTCGCATTATTAGCTAAATAGAGCATTTGTATTATTGTTTGAACATCTTATAAAATTGTTGTCATGTAATGATAAGATTTTAGGTAATGTCTTCAAGAAGACTTTTATTGTTATTACTAATTGAATTATTTTTATCGGACAATTTTGGAAGCAAATTGGAGAATAATACAATAATTTATAGCTTAGTTACTACATAATAACGGCTTATCTTTTTGTCTGTTCGTACGTTGATTTTTAAAGATTTTTTAGATGCGATAATTTCGGACATAATTATCCTTGTTTAATATTTATGATAAAAAAATTATAGCGTTATATGGTAGATATAGTTTTATACTAGTTAACCTTTGTAATGCTTATATTTTTGATGTTTGAGGCAAGCATTTAAAAAATTATTAGCAACTTTCATCAAAATAAAACATTTTCCAGTATAGCTTTGAAACTGATTATTATCTCATCCATACCGAAAAATCATGTATGGCATCCTATTACAGACAATTTTCTACTAATAATAACTATTCTCCAATTTATTAGATAATAGAACTTTAGCAAATAAATAATGCAAAAAAACACTAAACCTTTTCCTTCTAGGCTTTGAAGATATAAAACTACCTGACCGATGAAGTTTCCTGTGTTAGTTTTAGTCTATTTTAAGGAAGTTTTTAGGCTATTTTTTTCAAATTCCAGCGTTCCCTACCTCAAGCGTTACCCCAAGATAAAGAGATAACATATATTGTATGATTAAATCCATAGAACGAGTGATTTTATTCGGAGGGTGCATAATCATATAAATTTACGTATTTCCAATGATCAAATGCTAAAATAGTATTAGTAGTAAAAGTTTTCATTTAATCTAATCAAAGGGGGTGTATCAATTGGCCAAACAAGAATTTTAGTATATTGACAAAAGTTTTTGCATCACTTAATGGTGGGTTGCAACCTACAAGTTATAGTTCTAGAAGTGCAACAGAAAAAAAATAACATTTTCCTAGCGTCATAACAGAAAGGTCATCTTTCAATTAGTGTTCTTATATTTCAGTAAAAATAAACTATCCTAATAGCTGTTAAAAGGATCTTTTGCTTGAATATAAGAGCATACAAAAATAACACTTACATGCATAAAATAACTGTCTCCATAGGAATAGTTTTTGTCTAAAAGAAAGAAAAACAGTTGTGGTTTAACTATGTTGGAGATTGAATAAATAATCTGTCGTTTATTAGACTAACTATGTTATAATAGATATCTGTGACAAATGGTTGGATATTAGACTTTTACATTTTAATTATGTTATGTTTGCTGTTTTTAATTTTAACTTATGACTGTACAATATGAACAATATTTTAAATGATTTTTTTTTACAGTCTAGACTAGAGACTTTAATACTTGAGGTTATAATATTTATGATAGATTTTTATAATAGAGTACTAGTGGTTGGACAAAGTGTCTCAAAAATTAGCCATGTGACGTCATAAAATGAGAGATTATCCATCTCTTTTTTAAGGGTTGTTTTTCTAACTTCTTTTCTCATCTCCAACTTTTTTATGACGTTACATGGCTGATTTTTGAGACACTTTGTCCCACTACAGAGTACTAACAACTAAAATAATAAAAAAGTCATTTATTATTTTTAAAAGAACTCTCCTGTACTTGAAAATAATTCTTATTTTTCTAAATGTAAGGCTAAGTTGGCTTTTCAGGTCGCCTAGAATCCTATGAGTTCTCCAATTTTGGGAAGCTTCACCTAGGTCCAATAAAGTTTTAGGCTATTTTATTTTTAGATTTAAGCTTTGGGACGGTTTTAGTTTTTTTTTCTTTCTACCCCCTTCTTCCCCTTTTAATACAGATTCCCTAGATGCTAGAGGCGCTTCCAATAGTAAGCTTTATGTAGCAACATATAATGACCATATTACATATAGTCGCTAGATGCTAGAGGCGCTTCCAATAGTAAGCTTTATATAGCAACATATAATGACCATATTACATATAGTCGCTATGGCAAAGGATGTGCAAAAAAATTATATATCAAAGTTCTGTAGGCTAAAGCAGGGCGGGAAGGCAATAGGCTGTTTACTACACTAGTCCACAAAGTTTTATAATAACGCTTTCTTAAACGTTGGCTTAACAACTTTGGTGACTTATATTGTGCCTTGATTCGATTGGTTGTTATAGTAATCTCTAAACTATTCAACCAATAATTGTAATCTAAAGAAGATGCTATTTGGTGTATTATCATTGGGGATGTACATCGATTTATCAGCAATTGTCTTATCCCTTTAGATCCCTGAGGAGAAAGTGTAAGTCTATTCTATTACTCTATTGTTATGTCTATATTAGGACAATTTGCGACCATGGAAATTTTGTCAAGATCATTCAGTAGAGATTATGTAATATAGAAAATATGTTCCAATGGATCACTGTAGGATTTTGGAATCTATAATATTTTTTTCCAGTACGCCTTCGAAACCGATTAGTATCCGCAGGATTAGAACAGGTTCTCAGCCATACTGAAAAATCATGTATAGCATTTTCTTTGAATAATAAAATAAAAATAAGCACAAATTAGCACAAGCCTTAGGTTCCTCGGGGCTAAAAGAACTGGTATTCATCTTATTATTTTTCATTTTAATATCCGCCGAAAGCTTTTTATAATACGATGTGTTAATTAACCATTTCCAGCATAGTTAAAAATATAAATTTAAGACTAACTTTTAAGACACTTTGATTGCTCGTCTTTTATACAAGACCTAGCATGGCCTCAGACGCAGTTTAGGACACTATTCCCTGACAACTAGTGGATATGGAAATATACCTGCAACGTATATTATACAGGTGAGGATATTTAATCCAAAGAAAAAACTATTTTGCCTTTTAAGTAACTTCCAGTTAGAAATGACCATCTGTGAAAAATTGTTGATTTGCATCAGATTTTAATTTCATAAAGGTAATTTTTATGTTAGAATAAAAGTTATTTTTTTTCAGCATATTTCGGCTTCTTCAGTGATAATCGCAATAATACAACTAATTTATTTTTTAATTTTCTTAAAAGATATATTCCTAGGTTTCTGTTTATTGAGGATGGGCTGGAACATGTTACCCCTGGGTTTGCACGCGTAGCCACTTGATTTTACGTTCTGTGAGATTACAAAACATTCACATAATTAGAATTATTGAAAAATAGTGCAAAAATAACTCATAATTTAAAGAAGTAAGGATTTAAGATCTCGCTAACCACTTCACTTATAATTTTCTCCACTTTAGGGAACCTTTATCAAGCTCCCGGAATGGATTTAGACTATTTTTTACCTTCTCCAATTCTCCGTCAAATAGATTAGATTTTAAGAACAATACATTTAATTAGTTAACTCTATTTTACAGCCAGATGTACGTACATACAACCTAATTATTAAGTAGCTACGCTCCATGATATCTGTAGGTCATCTTGTAAGAGAATAAATTATCCTGATAAGAAATATTGTATTTGTTGTAAAATGATTTATTACTGCATACACGCAAAATTAGATTGCACCCAACTATAATTTACTTATTTCTACTTTAAGAATTTAAATAAAAATAACTTGAAAAACCATAGTCAAGAAATCATATGACCCTACAAGAGTTTTCTTTTGTAAATTCTTAAGGCAAATTAAATTCTTAACGGGATTTTTTTGTTATTTTATCAAAATTCGCTTTAATGTTCATTTTTTTCTTTGATACAGTTTGATATAACAACATTCTTTTTGACTAAACAGTGATTATTTTTGCACTTTATTTGGATCATTCAATGCAATATTTATTAATGTAGATATTAGTAAATTAAAGCTGTGTTGCTTAATAAAATAGTAATCAATTTGAGAAACAAGCATTCAAATGGAGATTTATTCTATTCATTCCAAATCCTCCAGTTTTTTATTGGCCTTTTCATTTTTTTCACTCATCATTATAAATTATTGTTTGGCCGACTTTCCCTATATAAAAGTAAGAGGATGTCTGTTTGTCTATAAGTTTATGTTTCTTTGTACCTTAGGATCCCGCTAACCTGGGGACCGTTATGGTATTTTTATTTTTTTTTAGAATGTGAGGGAAGGGGGTATTCGATTTAGGCGATATGAATTTTGTTATATAAATTTGAATGACTGCTTGTCCATAAGGCTCTTCTTGACCTCTGACAATCTCTTTTTAAATTTTGTACTTTTTTATTTATGGATGTTGTCATCTTTGTACTTATCTCTGTGCGTAAGGTATATAGGTATATATTTACTTGCTTGTACTTATTATTATGTGAATAGTTTCCTTTGGTTTAATCATGGGATCTCTTCGCAAAGCATTTGATTTCTTGGTTTGTTTGACAATCACCGGCTCACCTCCCCCTTTTCTTGGGCTGTCCCCATTCTTCACCACACCCCCTCCTCCCCCGCCACTCTCTTTGACCTGTATGAGTTTACCCCCCTCCCCAACTCTGACCGCTCCACCGTTTGCTGCTCTTAGTCCTCCGTTCATTCTATTTTTATGTTCAAATAAAGAAATTCATCAAATTTGAAGGATTAATTTTGATTAATGATAAAGAAAAAGAACAACTTTTTAGGTATAATTAGAAGATATGCAGATTATTGGACTGTCGGACGAATCAAGTTAGAGAACATCTTCGCTACTAAAAATCCATCCTTGCATATTTTGAGATATTTATTCTTGTTTTTATTAATACGAACATTCCTTGTTTCTAATCCTCTCTTGATTTTGATTCCCTCTTCTCTTGGAGTTTCTTTTAGAGGTTCTTTTTCAACACCTTTACTTTCTGTGATATGATAATATAAACTAAACTTTTGATTTCAACTTTTTTTCCTGTAATAAATTGAATAACTCAGTTGATATGTATGTTCAATGATTTATGTCGACAATATGGCATTAAATAAATGTGGTCATGACTGATTTATCATAGAGGACCTACGGATTGGTAAAGTAAAGAAACATGACCATAATAAAACCATAATAATAATAATTTTTTTTTCAAAAATAAAAATAACTACTTCAATATTTTTGCCAGAGGCATGGTAAAGCAAGGACTTCTGTTAGGGAAATAAAGTATTTTTTTAATAGTGGTCAAGTCATACATATTTACTTTAATTAAAAAAATATGATTACAATTGCAAAAACTTTAATTTTCCCTAACATTATTGACAAACAAACACCTCTCTATTGTGCAGGGCTTGGCAGCCGCGCCTAAGCCGTGCATATGTACCAAAAATTTAAACCCAAAAGGTGGATTGTCTCTTAAGAAACAGGTTTAGACTTCTAGCTGAATTTTGAATAAAATGGCGTCTTCACTAAGTCTTACACGCGGTTTTCGCCCTGCTATTGTTCACACAAAGATCCTATGTATCCTATGTACTTTGCAAGAGGAAAATTTAGATGAAATATTTGTTAAAAATCAAGTTTAGTTGATTTCCTTGCTGTTTCAATATTTGTAGACTTTGAGATTTCCACCGACAAAATTTGGATTCAAGGTCCAGCAGAGAACCCTAGAATAGTTTCTTTTTATTGCAGAAGGGATAGGTTAACGAAACTGGTATTAATCTATGATTTTTATTTTAGAATTCGTGGAAAATTGTCTGTAATACAATGCTATATAAGAGTTTTCATTATAGCTGATAAATGGTTCTAATCCTGCAGAAATTAATCAGATTTAAAGACATACCAGAAAAGATATTCTATTCTACAAACTAGTACAATGTCTGTTCGCCTATCCAGATAAAGCTTAAGATAAGGATCTTACTAACCGCTGGACCAATTAGGCTCTGCTTTTCAGTATACTAATATTATTACCTGTAAAATATCATCTTTAGGTATAACAGAAACCACCCTGGTGGCATCATCACTAATATCATTATTAATACTATTATTACCTGTAAAATATCATCTTTAGGTATAACAGAAACCACCCTGGTGGCATCATCACTAATATCATCATTAATACTAATATTACCTGTAAAATATCATCTTAAGGTATAACAGAAACCACCCTGGTGGCATCATCACTAATATCATCATTAATACTAATATTACCTGTAAAATATCATC
>LS049083.1:4123-15759 GCA_900241095.1 Acartia tonsa | reverse complement strand
TATTCTGATTATTCAGTTCTGACACTATACAAGTGTTAATGTCCGTTTGTCCTACCGTTTTAGTGCTTCGCTTTTATGGATGTTGTCATCCTTGTTTTTAAATGACCATAAAATCATTGTTTCCTGAATGTTTGAGACCACCTGCAGATTGTGGGGGTGGTGGGGGGCGAGGTGGCGGGGCAACCACATCCCCGGGCAGAGGGGGGCGAGGTGGAGCTTCTTCTGAAATATCACAATAGTTATTTATTGTATCTTATTATAGACAGCTTTCCGCGGATATCAAAATGAAAAATTGTATCTTAAAACAGCAGCTTTGCCAATATTTGTGAGATTTTAATGGACATGAAACATTCCTAAAATGATTTAACTTTAAAGTAGGAAAATTAATTAATATGATTTTTTTTCCTTTGAATTTATGTTTTTTATCCTGTATTCTGCAAAATTAACCTTCACCTATAATTTTGTTTTTAATAACTTGTTGTGAAATACTTAACATTTTAAACAGAGAGATTATTGAGAATTATTCTAAGTTTAGGCAAAAAAAAGTTATAATCTAGGGGAAAACTAGAAATAAAATTAGGTATATCAATAAATGTATAAGTATAGATGTATAGTACAGAAAACTACTTGTCATAAATGTTGGAAATCATTTTCGTCTGCTTGCAAATTGCTTGATGTTACTTTGCAGTGACTTTGCTGTGGTTTAGATTTCCGACGCTATTAGCTGTTTTCAAAAACTCAACGAAAAATCGGGACAGGGTTCCAAATGGCTCTTGTCCCTCTATTCTATAACTTTAATAGTACATATATTTAATTTTTTGACTGATATCTTGGCTGGAAATTTGAGGTTAATAATTAATGCTATTCATAATATTCTGATAAAGCTACATAATTAAATAAGCCATGTGAGGTGAATATTTTAATAACAGGTGGTTTCCCCCTAAGTGCCTACAAAGTACCTAAACCCCCACAACCCCATTGATTTTGAAATGTTAGTGATGTTAGGTTGGGTTAGGTTGTATTTGCCATTGGGTAACCACACAGAATAAAGGAACCGTTTTTGCAGGGCTTGGTCAAAGAAAACAACTTGTTTTAATTTTTATTTCTATAATAAGGAGGAGGTTTAAGTGCTCGGTATTCACTTTGAGGGAAAACACCTAATAACATATATTGATATTGCATTATTGGCATAAAAGATATCTTTTTGATCAATATTCTATTAATATGGTAATTTTCTGCAATACAAAATACCTAAGATATCAATAAAATAGAATGTTACAGTTGGGTGGTTTAAAATTCATTTTTTCTCTTCTACTCTCTCTCTCTCTCTCTCTCTCTCTCTTCCCTCCCTATATCTTTCTTTTTAAAAGCGAAGATTTTCTATAATTAGGATTTGTACGTTTGTACGTCCAGTCAGCATCTCTAAAATCAAGTCCCAAAAATAGATGTATGCCCTTAAACATTATCCTATATTTAATTTACTTACAATTTTGTTTAGACTTCTGCATTAATATTCTGTTTATTCAGTTCGGACACTCTACAAGTGTTAATGTTCGTTTTCCTGGCGTTTCAGGACTTCGCTTTTATGGATGTTGTCATCCTTGTTTATTACCTATTTTGAAGTCAAACAAATCTTCAATGGGTTGGTTAACATTTCCATTATAGTCAATCTCGTTTCCAGTTTTCGTGCTAAAATAAATAAGAGCTGGATCTTTAAATCATTTTAGTAGTGAGCCAGATCGGGGTCAGCCAACTTTCCACCAATGAGAGCACAGCATTTTATGAAATGCCGCGCTGTGATTGGCTGAAATTCGTCTCACCCCGATCTGGCTCACCACTAAAATGATTTAAAGATCCAGCTAAGAATAATTAGCTGCAATATAAAAAGGATATCTGCATATCTTAATTTATTAGAAAAAAATGTAAACCTGAGGTGGATTTTTAAAAAAATTTACCCCACTAATTGCTTAGTGAGGCAAAGTTGTTTTCGTGAAAAATCCTCCAAAAGCGCATCAAAAATCTAAAAAAAAATTTTTAAAAATCATAGTTATTAACATAAGATTTTATTTAATTTTTGTAGATTTTTTATGTATTTTTGGAGGATTTTCACGAAAACAATTTTACCTCACTAAGCGATTAGTGGGGCAAACTTTTTTAAAAATTTTTAAATTTTGGTGTAAGATCCAAGTAATAATATATCCATTATTACAAAGCAAAGGGGTGTGTGTGGGTGTCATCACTCCCATCTAAAATTTAATGGAAGGCCTACCTTGCCCTTTTTTCATCCCTGGCAAAATCTATGCACGCCAAAAGGTATGTAGATATATTTAATGATATATTTTTGTAAAGAGAGGTATAATTAAGTATTTTTTTGGATTTCAGCTAAATTATATAAAAATTATTAAATATATATATCATAAGTTAAAAAGATACATGTGCAATCATGAAGAATTGTAGGTAAATAAAAAAAAATTTAATACAAGGATGATAAATTTCATAAAAGCAAATCAGAAAAACAAAAATTGACAATTGAAGAATAAAAAACTTTATAATATTAAAAATTATTTGAAAGTCCGAATGAAAATTCTATAAAATCTATCCCAAAATATTTTTCTTCGAATAATTGTCAAGGTCTTTCAATGTAGATCGATGGAATGATAAGCATGTCAGTGTAAAAAGTTCGCAAAATGATCGGAAAAATCCAAGGAGAATTATATCGTCTCTTTGGAGTTAATTGGCCACAGGGAGGGAGGGAACATTAGTCTTTTTTAACACTAGTCCCCAAAGTTTAAAATAACGTTTTCTTATTATTAGCTTAAAATTTTTGGTGGCTTTTCCTGAATTTAAATTGGTTTGTTCATTAAATTGTAATCTACAAAAGGGATAATTTTGTGTAACAACATTGGGGATTAACATTTATTTATCGTTCATTGTCTTATCCTTTGTTCATTTTGCTGCTTTGTCAGATACATGGCTCATGATAAAAAGACTAAGGCACTACCCTGGCCCAATAACAGTTTCAACATGTAAAGTTTTAACTTTCAGACAAAGGTTGTGTAAAAAAGGGTTGTTCATAATATGATATTTCAGCTTTACATAATGTATAAGTGGGTGCACCACTAGCATATAGTGGCTCAGTATTATAATACAGGTACAAGGGCAGAAAAATAGCCTAAAACCATCCCAAGACTTAGATATTGCAAGTAAAATACCCTAAAACTACCCAGGCATTCATGTGAAGCTTCCATTAAAGGAGAAATTTTGGTTCAGTAGTTATTGAGGTTTTAAGCTTCATATAAAAAAACTTACTACTTTGTATAATAGAATCACATTGGGCAAGTTATTGATGGTGTATCTAAGAGAATTATATCTTCAACTAGGGTTTTTAAGGAAAATAACTTAAGGGAATATAATAAGTGGTCCGCTTTCAAACTAAGGGTACTCCCCAATAATCCAGAGTTGATGGGAAGAGTCAAAACTTTTACAACTACTTAGAATTTCTTTTTCTTTTCTTTCTCATCTTGCTAAACTGTAAAATTATAGATCATCGTAGTACGTTGGTCATTTGATCAAATTGATTAGAGTTTGGTGAATGATTTTTAGTAGTCAAGGGCAGGTTTTTAGCTTTACAGTTCTGGAAGTTAAATAAAAATACTTATTTAATTTCAATTGATATCAAAGTCTAGTTCAATGCAATAGTTAGTGAACTCTATTAATATGCTTTTAATAATAAGCTTTTCCCAAAATATCATATGGGTAGAGTTCATTATTTTGTGCTTTTCCTCTATGTGCCCAGCAAGCCCAAAAAAACCTCCTCTCAAAAACGAAATAAATTGAAATTAAGTAGGAGGTGTTGTTGGTTTTTCCTTTTTGCTTTTTAACTACTTGCTGTGCCCGAAATAAACAAAATTTGACCTGATCTAAAGTAAAAATCCCCTGTTTTAAATTCATTTCTATTACATATTGTACTAAATCTATACTGTAACTGTCAATCAATATGCCTTCGAAACCGATTAATATCCGCTGGGTTAGAACCGGTTCTCAGCCACACTGAATAATCATGTATATCATCCTATTACAGAAAATTTCCACGATTATTAAAATAAAAGTTATAAAATTAATACCAATTTTAGCCCCGGGCTATCTTTTTAATCTTATAATTTTTCATTTTAATATCCGCAGAAGGTTGTCTATAATACGATGCGATTAAAAACTTTTACCTGTAATTGTGACTGCTTTTCTGGTTGCTGCTGGCAGAATATTTGTTGTTGGTCTGCTGACTTCTCTCCGAGGTGTAGTGCTGTTGCTGGTGGCTTAGTATCTGCTGCTTCTGTGTCATCATCTAGTATTTCAATTCCATCCATTAAGAATTATATATAAACACTAGAGGGAGAAAGGATTAAATTACTGTATCTCCCCATCGCAACCGTCTTGTGCAAATTTCCTATTGGGTCATTGAAAATCAACCAATAGTGTAGATTATATTAACACAGCCAAGTAGCAGAAAATGATTTAGAAGCAGACGAAAGAGGTCTTTGAAAAGTAAAGGGAGGTAGTTGTCTGTATATACCATACATCTGTTCATTAAGACACAGGCTGGAAAATTAACAGATTTGACATAAAAGAAACATTTTTTCTTCTTTGAATGTAATTGTTTATAGTACAAGCAAATATCATTTAACTGGCAGAAATTTCTTTTATTTTAGATGGAATCATACAATAAAAATGACCAATGATTGGCCAGTATATATTGAAAATGACAATCATAAAATGAATACTGGCCTATCATTTTAATTTTGTATTGTATGACGTCTTTTTTTATAGCTGCTTCTAATTATAATAAGTAAAAAAAAATTGAATGATTAAAAATTATTTTAATGGACAATTCCTTTTGTTGTTGTTGTTTTTGATAATTAGCCGCGCTGTACACAATATCTGTTGTCTTGTATGTTCCTTCATCATCAGATAATATATCCTAGAATAATTAGAAGGTTTCGTGATTTTTATTATGGTTTTCAGAATACCTATCCCTTGTCTATAGCATGTATTTATGTAGTATTATATGTACCTTTAACTATTATCCTATAATTAATAGGTTATGTGAATTGTATTATGGTTTACAGTATACCATTCTCTTACCTATAGCATAAATTTATGTGGTATTATATGTACCCTCATTATCAGATAATATAGCCTATAATTAATAGGTTTTGTGATTTTTAATAGGTTCTACAGTATACCTATCCCTTGTCTATAGCATGTATTTATGTAATATTATATGTACCTTTAACTATTATCCTATAATTAATAGGTTATGTAAATTGTAGGTTTACAGTATACCATTCCCTTACCTATAGCATAAATTTATGTTGAATTATATGTACCTTTAACTATTGTCCTATAATCAAAAGGTACCCTTATTATTTATGTGGTATTATATGTACCCTCATTATCAGATTATATAGCCTATAATTAATAGGTTTTGTGATTTTTATTAGGGTTTACAGTATACTTATCCCTTACCTATAGCATAAATTTATGTAGTATTATATGTACCTTTAACTATTATCCTATAATTAATAGGTTTCGTAAATTTTATTATGCCTTGCCTATAGCATAAATTTTTGTATTATTATATGTACCTTCATCATTAGTTAATATATCCTATAATAGTAAATAAGTTTCGTGATTTTTATTAAGGTGGTATAACTATCCCTTGCCTATGTATTATTAATTGTGGTTTTTTTAATTTACAAATATTTTACCTTTTCTTTCCTATGCCCAGCTGATGTTGGTGGTTTACTACTTGATTTTGTGCTTTCCAACTTTGTAGATTCTTCTGAAATATACAAGTTTTAATATCAAATTTCCTAGTAAACTTAAATATGATTTTTTCGTCAATTTCCCTCAAATTGCAATGTCGATCGCAGAACCCCTCCCCTTAATAATGTTTTTAATTGTTTGTTTATTACTTTAAGTGTGGTTATGTTATGCTATATTTGGTTCTCGGTATACCCGCAAGGTTAGGATACAATATGTATACGCCAAGCAGGGTTAGACATAGGGGAAAAAATATAACCCCTGATTTTTCAAAAATTTGGGGGTGGGGTGTGTTCAGTGCTTGAAAAACACTTTGTAAGAAATATCAGATTTTCCTTAGAATAGGAAATAAGTCATATATTTCAGAACTTTATCTAAAAGTATCAGAATGTATGTGTGGTAGTCTTTTGAAGGCAAGAATCATTGCTTTGAATGGCGACTTTTTGGTGGTCTTAAATAGTTAAATAGTTATGTAGTTTTTTTGCTAGCTAAAATAACTATACCCCCCATTACACCATCCATCCCCTCCTACTAGATTAACGAACTTACAAATAAGTCAATGTTAGAATTCTATACAGGCGACAATTTTTCCTTGTCATATTATCCGACCTATATAATCTATATTTATTATTATAACTATCTAGGAAATTGATTCTTATTTGTAGATAATGAATATTTTGTGTAAATTTGACTTTCGCAAAGCGTTTGATATATAGTTAATAACAAATTACTTTAAAAAAATATATTTTTATCGTAAAAGTATAAATAATTTTTATTTCTTTTAGGGGATAAATTTCAAATTTAAATTTTTAAGTCAAGAACATTACCTATTTAAAAATACATAATTGTTTTAAAATTGTTGAAAAGGTCTTGTAATTCATTAGTTGCCTGAAGCGAAAGCAAAAGTGTAAACATTCCAGGGATTTAAAGGGATAAGACAATGGCCCTTAAATTGTTGTACAATAAATGTACACCCCCAATGATGATACACAAAATTATCCCTTCTTTAGATTACGAGAAAGCTCAAAGTGTCATGTAAGACGTCATAAAAATCCGTCTCTTTTTTAGGGGTCTCCTTTCCCACTTATTCTCTATCCCTTCTTTATAGACGTATTTTTATGACGTCACACATGACACTTTGAGCTTTTTTTAGATTACAATTATTGGACACCCAACTTAATGACCTAACCACTAACAATTAGTAAAAGTTCACTAAGTTATTGGGCTTATTAAAAAGAAACCGTTATAATAAAACTTTGTAATAAACAGCCCAATTTCCCCTCCCTCCCTGAATCATTCAGTAGTCTCTGGGATAGTGAAATGGAGATATGATAAGTATTTCTTCTAAAATTCTATATACTAATTTATTTCCTGAACTTCTATTCATTAATTTTGAAGATGATTAAAGTCCCTTCACAGATTATGACGTTATACGATAAGTATAAATTTTACCATTGGTTAGTGAATACTGGCCCCTCATTTGCTATTCTATCTATTCTATTCTAAAAGGTTGTGTACATCCATAATTATGCCGAAATTGAAAGAATATATTTTATACCTATCCATTTTTTCTTACTCTAAACTACAAAGATTTTTTAAAGGGTAGGTTTTTAAATGATAATCTATGTACAGTGAAAAACATTTTTGAAAAAACTTTTTTTTGTCTGTAGTGAAAGATCGGGCAAACCGCTGGACCTATATGTTTCTTTTTACACTGAAGCTTCATTTAGGTTGTGAGACTATTATGGTTGGTTAAGGTACATGTTTCCAGGGATAAGACAATGGCCGATAAATTGACGTAAATCCCCAATGATTATATACAAAATTATCCCTTCTGTAGATGACAATTAGTGGTTGAAACGTTTCGAAACTCAACTTAATGAATCAACCTATCAAAATTGAATAAAGTTGTTGGGCCAACGAATAAGAATCTATTATCATAAAACTTAGGGGACTAGTGTAATAAACAGCCCAATGTCCATACTCTCCCTGGCATGTTACCATGTGAAAAGAACGAAGTTTCATAGCAGCGGTTTTCCTCTAAATGCTTAATCGAGCACGAAGCCCTTTCCTCTTATTTTAAAATATATTGAAATAAGTAAGAAGGTGGGAGTGGGGTTAGTTTTCCATTTTTTTTGTTTATTAATTTATGTAAGATTTAGTTAGGTTATATTTAAAAACCTGCCCTCTTATTTCAATTAATTTTAAATATAAGGGTGGGGGAGGAATAGTGATCGATGGGCATTTTAAGGAAAAGCCCCAAAAAATTAAATACGGTTAAAAATAATTATAATCCATTTTTTAGAGAAGCCAATCACCCATCACATGTTTATAAGTCGTTTTAAATTAACGTAAACCTTTCTTTTTTAAATAATTTTAAATGTTTTTAAGGATAGTACTTTTTTTCAAAAAACCGAATTTTTAAAATATCTTTTAAAAATCGCACCAGGCCTTTTGGCCTAAATTACTGAAAAACTTTTAAATGCCAATACTGAACAAGTAAGAGTGTATCCATATCAATTGCATATGTATTTCTTGAAGGGTGAAAAAAAGTAAGGCAGGCCTTTCAGAGATCTAAAGGGATAAGGCAATGGCTGATAAATTGATGTACATCCCCAGTGTTGATACACAAAATTACCCCTTCGGTAGATTAAAGTTTTAGATTTAGTAGATTAGTTGTTTAAACGTTTAAACACTCAATTTAATGAATAAAAATTTATGAAAGTCCCCAAAGCTGTTTAGCATACCAATCAGAAAACGTTTTTGTAAAACTTTGGGAGGTGGTGTAATATTCAGTCCATTGTGCCCTCTCTTTGTGCAGGCCTTTTCAATTTGAAATTTGAAAGAGGGGTGTTTCGCAAGCATAATTATAGAGAAGCTACACTCTACAAAAATATGGAACAATACTATTTTACACAACTACATTCTTTTGCGTTTTATGTTTAGTAAAAGCTTTTTTTAAGTAAAGTTTTTCTATAATTATTTATTTACTCTTTTGACAATATTTCTTTTATCATATCTGTATATTGTATTCTGTAATTAATCATTTTTGCGACAAATTCACGTATCGATTTGTTTAGACTTAATCTATGATTTTCTACATTAAGTGTTTATGTTCGTTTGTCCTACCGTCTGACATAGAGCTCCGCTTTTATGGATGTTGTCATCCTTGTTTTTTTTCTTTATTGCCTTGTATGTATTGAATTGATTTTATACAAAGCACTTTTTAGTCAATTTATTATTATGAATCCTTTGTTATATATATTACAAAAGATTAAAAGTTAAGTAATATACTTTTTATTAAATTTCATAGAAAAAAGGAAAATTTATACTTTAGGTGTTAGTATATACGGAATATTATGTCATCGTCATCAGTAGGGTGATATTTGGCTGTTTGTTACACAAAAGTTCAATAATAACGTTTTCTAATTCGTTTGTCTAACAAAGTTGGGTTTTCTTTATTAAAATTTGAATGGTTGGTTCTTTAAGTTATGTGTCCAAACGTGTCAACAAATTATTGTAATCTTCAGAAGGGGTAGTTTTGTGTCTCATCATTGAGAATGTACATCAATTTATCGTCTATTGTCTTGCCCCTTGAAACCCCAGAATTGTTATTGCGCAATTGTTAAAATATTAAAATATCTTTATGTTTAAATTCTTATTAAAATTTGAACGTATATCATTCAAAGCTATTGATATAAAATAAGAATTGCGTTTTATATGGTTGAAGGTTGAATTTTTACTTGGACATAAATATTAGACAAATTCAAAATATAAAAGTAATAGGTTGTCTTTCTCTGTGTGGGTTTGTCTGTCTGTGTGTAGCAAGGGGTCCTGCTCACCGCTTACTGATAAAGTTCTCCATTCCATTAAAAATTCTCATAGGTCCAAGGTAAGATTTTTACTATTTTGGGGAAGTGTACCAAAGAGAAATTAACAAATGCCTTCTAAAAAACTTATATTTTTCTTTAAAAAAATATCAAATGACCATCACCAATTCGTTTCTTACAGACAGACGGACAGACAGACATTTCGAAGTATAGAGTAGCTTAGCTACGCAAAAGAGCAGCTACTCTATAACTAAAAAGTTCTACCTGCGAATTTTAAAAGGTTTTCCAGTTCAGCCTCAAATTGTCTTTGAATGTCGGTGATTTGAGCATCTAATTCCTTAAAATAATAAATAATAGTTGATTTTTTTTGGTGGGGGGGGGATTTTTATATTATATCATTTTATGCGCGCCTAGCATTTAGGGGCTCTGTATTTTAAAGTGAGAGGGAGGGGTTGAACTATAGCCAAAAATTATACAAATAAATTTATTTCTATGTTAAAAAGCCTAAACCAGTTAGGAAGTTGAATCCATTTTTATATAAGCAAAAATATAATCTATGATTACGGTTTTGATCCTCTAAAAATCTACTATTCCACTTTCCTCTCTTTTGGTGATGATATCATCAACGCCAATTCGATTTTTGAAATGTACCATTCCACTTTCAATAGAGGCGAAACTGGATTGGTACATTTATGTTTACATATCAGCGTATTCGTAAACATTGATTTCCTTATTTAAATCGACATAATAGTAATGGTATATAATAGTTATTTTACATAAAAAAATTTAAATTATAAGTAGTATTTTATACATTCCTACTATTAACATAATTTAAAAATAGTATGTATGATTTCAATTATGTCGATGTTAAAAATGTGTAAACCACCATTCCAGTTTCGCCTCTCTTGAAAGTGGAAAGGAACATTTCAAAAATCGTATTGGCATTGATGATATCATCACCAAGAGAGTCAAAATTGGAAAGGTAGATTACAAAAATCATATCGGCGTTGATGATATCATCACCAAGAGAGGGGAAAGTGGAATGATATATTACGTTTTTTGAGGGTCAAAACCGTAATCATAGATTATATTTCTGCTTTTATAAAAATGGATTCAACTCCCTTACTGTTTTACTTCAAAACAATTGTATTTAGAAATATAAAACGGCGTATATTCCACCAGTGTGAGGGAGGGGACATTAGGATGTTTATTACACTCGCTCCCAAAGATTCACAGCAACGTTTTCTTATTCGTTGGCTTAACAGCTTTGAGTTCTTTTTATTGAATTTAATTGGTTGGTTCATTAACATGAGTGTCCAAACGTTTCAACTACTGATTGTAATTTTTTGTAACATGATTACTAAAATGGTATACAATGAGATTTGGTCTTTCTCAAAAACGCAAACGGATGTACAGGGATCGGCCATTTTCTTATCCCTTCAAGTCCCTGTTTCTTCGGTCTATTTAAATGGCAAAAATTATAATGATTTGTGAGAAAATAAAGAATGTCCTTTGAAACTAATGTAAAAAAAGAAAGACCTCTAACCTACCTTGACCCCAACTTAAGTTCATTGATTTTCCTCCAAGCCACAATTATCAAATATTCTCAAAAAATGCATGATGTCGTCAATTTTTCAAAATCATCAAAACAATTTTTGGACGATTTCATTCAATTGGATGGGGTCAAAAAATACTTTTTATATCCTATCAAAATTCTGTCCCTACTCTACAATTCCGAGTTTTTTGCCCCTTGTTGTTTGTTTGGAAAAAAGCATACAAAGCTACAAGCATAAAAAGTAGCTCTTAAAATATTTACTTTAAAAGAATGATTCTATTTTTGAAAAGCGAAGTTTTCCATGTTTAATATGGTTCCGTTAGTCCACCTCTATTTTGATCCGTAATGCATAGCACTAATATTTGATAAGATAGATAAGAGGGGGGGGGGGGGGGGGGGGGGGGGGGGGGGGGGGGGGGGGGGGGGGGGGG
>LS049079.1:0-11795 GCA_900241095.1 Acartia tonsa | reverse complement strand
AAAAACCTTCCCAGGACATATGAGAATCTACCCTGTTAAGGAGAACCCGATCGGTTTAGCGGTTAGCGAGATCCTTCGGTACACACAGACAGACACACAGACAGACAGACACACAGACAGACAAACATCCTGTTACTTTAGTATAAGGATATAAATGTAAGTAAGCCTCCAGTCAAATGCGATTATTAAGTCTAATTGTTCTAAAAAGCATAGTATATTTAAACGCATATTCAAAAACAGTTTGACCTAATAAGCGCGTTTGACTGTAATCTTACTCACAACTTTACGCAATATTGCAAAAGCTACTATAATAAAATCTAAATTAAATGATACCTAAAATCATTACTGATGATATATTTATTATAAAGATGAAATCATATTTAATCAAATATTCTGAGATAGGTGCCCTGAAATATTTTAAAAATTATTATTTATATAGAATTTAGTGTTTTTGCTCATGTATCTAAAGGGATAAGACAATGGCCGATAAATTGATGTACACAAAATTACCCCTTTTGTAGATTATAATCAGTGGTTGAAACGTTTGAACACTCGACTTAAATAATCAATCAATCAAAATTTAAAAGTCCCCAAAGTTGTTGAGCCAACGAATAAGAATATATATATGTATAACTTTGGGATCTAATATAATAAACAGCTCATTATCCCCCCTCTCTGACGTGTGTTAGCTATTTAACAGATGCTTTAGATCAGGGCTCGGCAGCCGCGCATAAGCATTAATTTGAAACCCACTTGTGAACATAAAAACTTCCTAAAAGATGGATTGTCTGTTTAGGATCAGGTTTAGACATCCGGTTGAATTTTAAAGTTATAATATGACGAATTTAGTGATGCTTACGCGCAGCTAACGAGCGGCTGCCGAGCCCTGCCTTTGATAGTTGGAACAGTTGGGTGCTAAAGTAGTGTGTAGAAAGACCCAAATAATCCAGGCGATGTATGGGAAATTGGGTTGTTGATTACTCTAATCCCCAAATTTTTATAATAACGTTTTCTTATTCGTTAGCCTAAAAATTTCGGTGATTTTTTATTGAATTTGTATTGGTAAATTCAATAAGTTTAGTGTCCAAACGTTTCAATCACTAAATGTAATCTTTATAGGTGGTAATTTTGTTTATCTTAATTTGGGATGTACATCAATTGATCGGCCATTGTCTTATCCCTTTAGATCCCTGTAAATAATGTCATTTTTGTAACTATTTGAGGAAAGTTAGTCTGGGATCTAAAAGGGTAAGACTATGGCCGATAAATTGATAAACAGCCCCAATGATGATACGCAAAATTGAACCCTCTAAAGATTTTAATTAGTGGTTGAAACGTTTGGACACTCAGATTTATGAACCAACCAATTCGATGAAAGTCCCCAAAGTTATTAAGTCAAACAAACGTTATCATACAAATATTGTAAGTTAGTCGAAAATAAATTTTATTTTGATGCTATGGGAATCTTTCAAGATTGTTTTTCAGAAGTTATGTAATAATACTAGTTGCTCCGCATAAAGCCTCTAGACAGGGCGAAAGAGGCCAAGAAAATAGTCTAAAACCACCCAATGACATTTGAAAAGCTTCCCTGAAGTTTATTTTTAATTCGAACCAGCAGTTTCCGAGATATTTAGCTCCAGACAAAGAAAGACTTACTAATATATTTTATAGAAAAAAATCACTTATAATATGATAATATAAGCGGGTAATAATAATGAGAAGAAAAAAATAATGTGATTAACCTACGTTTCATTTAAACAGGACATTTTTAATTTGAGTATTTATGTCACTTATTTAATATATTGTTGAATTCTGAAAATATATCTTTATATTTCAGTATACACATCCTATCATATAAAGCCTGTAGCGAAGGATCTCGCTAATCGCTTAATCTATATTGAAGTTTCTCATAGATCCCGGAGGTTTATAACTATTTTTTGGGGAGGGTAACTCCACCCTCCAAAGAGAAATCGCATATAAAAAAAATACCTTTTAAAACTTAAATTAAAAATATTGGCGGAGGGTCGATTTCTATTCCCCCCATCCCCCACCTATTGTGCCTTTAGAGGCATATCCGCTTGTATTTTATCAACTAGCTGATTAACCACTTCACAGAGTGCTCACACTTTGAATACTAACTAACCATTACAAAATACATAAATTCTATTTTATGCACAGCACAATGGAGCAATATTTGTCAAAACTACTCTGTAATTCTTATGATAAATATAATAATTTATGTAAAGGCTTGTTATAATTGCATAAATAGATATTGTAATTTTTATCAATAACAAGGTTATAAGATGCTTATTGCCTAGTTTATTATAACAACCTTTTAATACAGAATATAAACAAAAAATATATTTAAAAATAAAATTTATTTGCTATCTAAAATCTAAAATATTTTGAATTCTAGACCATATTTTTTTTATTACGATATATTGTATACTTAAAAAGAAACCAGTTTTGACTTATTTATGCAGTAGTTTACATTTTTATCAACTGGGAGCAATATACCTCCTTTTTAAATATAGGGGCCACATAATTTTCTTTTTCATTATCTTTTAAAAATAAAATCTTTTTTGGGGGGTAGGGTTGTGGTTTTTGTTTTTTCCCCTTAAAACCTAAAAACTCACAATTCTAAAGTTGTCTGAATATTGTGTTATGATCGTTTCAGACGCTTAGAAGACATTTTAGAGCATACACCCAAAAACTAACATACACACACAACTTAATACTTATAAATAGAATAGGACTGACTTAAATTAATTAATATAAATAAATATTAATAAATAATTTACTTTTGTTTTTTTTTAAACTTGCTATATTTATATAGAAGTAACAGTATCTATGTCTGTTTGTTTGTGTGAGCAGTACTGCAGGATCTCGCTAAAAGCTAAACTAACATGGTTCTTTTCACAGTGTAGGTTCGTCTGCTTTGAGAATATATGTTAAATATCCTAGATCTTACTGCACACATATTTAACTAATATAGCATTTCTTGTAAAATTTGCCTCCTGTAAGAAATTATGTTATTTTAATTGTTGTCTTGTCTTGGAGGAATCCACATGAATTCTGTTTAACCCGCCTTAATTGTGTGAATATAGAGTTAAGCAGGAACTTAGAACTTTCTCCCCAATTCTAGCTTGGGAGAAATTTTTATTTTTAGCCATCGTAATCTAACCTATATCTTACTTTAGTATTGTCTTTCTACAATAAACGTGTATCTATTTCTGACCCACTGTTATTTAGATTAAGGAGCAAAGCTTCTCCATGACGTGAAACCGAGTTAGTACGTCCTGCGTGAATCGCGGCTCACGATCAGTCCAGTAGAATTGGAAAACTGTTAATGTAGAAAAATGATTTAATTATAACAATATATTTATTTCTTTACTAAAAATGCTACAATCATGTTAATTAATCAAATATCCATTATTATAAGCTAGAAAAATATATAATTGAGATTACAAGCATTACATTATATAAAAACATATTATTTTATACAATTATATACAAAAATTATATATTAGAAATAAAACATATTCTATAGACAACTGAATGAATTTCATGAAAAATGACTATAAGCAATTAAAAACAACACTAAAATGGCAGCAAAAGTAGGGTAAATATAAGTCCAGTATTGCTTCGAAACCGATTATATCCGCTGGATTAGAACCGGTTCTTGGCCATACTGAAATATCATGTATAGCAATGTATTAAAGACATTTTTCCATTGATATTAAAATATAAATCAGAATAGTTTGCCCAGGTCTTCAGCCCCTCGGAACTAACAAAAGTAGTTTTAATTATAATTTTTATTTTGATATCCGCGGAAAGCTGTCTATAATACGATGCGATAAATAACTATTTACAAAAAGGATACAAAAACATCTATCACAAAAAATGCTAACATTTTTAATCATTAATAAAAATGAAGGATAATTATATAAGGTTTAAATTAGATTTAGAGAAAAGTTAAAGTTTTTTTTTTATTTGTAAAGGTTGTTTATTTAATGGAACAAAAGTATTGCTTAATTCAACCTACTTACCAGTGAAAGAAATTAATAATAATTTTTTTATTGGCTGGGGGAGTTTTCTTTAACAAAAACTTTCTTGGCTGGCAGTACTGTCTACTGTACACATATCATTAGAGCGGGAATTGAATGTGGAGTTTTTAAAAAATGTCCTCCGACTCTGCTGCCGTTAGGGAACAGTTTTTTAAGGCATAATTTGTTAAAATCGTTAAATATTTTCTTCTTATACAAAACTCACCAACCCAATGAAGAAAATAACATATTGGTAATTAATTTCTATCAGTGGTAAGTGGGTAAAATAAAGCAATAGTTTTGTTCTTTGTTAAAAAATACCCCGTAGTAAGTAAAAATACTGTAATATACAGTGCAGTGGACTATCATAGAAAAATATAGTTAATTATTTTAATGCATACAACATAGGGGTAATAATATAGTAAATGGTATTTTATCACTTAATCAAAACATGAATTTTTAAATGAGTTCAGATTTATTTACAATTTAAAATGCATTCATAATAACTATTATCATTCGTTGTTTTATTTATGTTCTGACTTAAACAATTTAGTCATTATTCGTTGTATGTTAATTTCTAACAAATACTCTCATAAAACTCATATTCGAAACCGATTTATATCCGCTGGACTATAGCCAGTTCTTAGTCATACTGAAAAATCATGTATAACATCGTATCATAGACAATTTTCCAAGAATTAAAAAAATATTAAATTTAAAAACAATTTTGTAAGCCTGGGCCTCCAGCCCCTTCGGGGCTAACAAAACTGATTTTTGTCTTATATTTTAATATTCGCGGAAATCTGTCTATAACACGATGCTAATTTCATATTATTACTGTCCGTTCAAGCTTAAAGATTGAAGAAATTGATATCTTTGCTTGAAATTATTTGCTCTCAAATGTTCTGAAGGCAGCTCTCTTGTATACCTGGATAAAAATAAATTTAAGATTTAAACAATTGATGCTGGGTTCGACAGCCGCGCATCAGCCGTCTGTAAGCCTCAGGGAAAACAACCTTTTACAATTTCAAAAATCAGCTTGAAGTCTATACCTGACCCAAATATCGCATCCCTCTTTCCAAAAGAAAAATTTCAAATTATCCAAACGGTATTAAGAATAAAAATACGCCATCCCCTCCCCTCCGACTGGATAAACAAACTGACCAATAAATGATGTCCATGTTAGCAACCTAAATTGACGACCAGTTTTCCCCTGTTAATATATTAACGTATATCCTATATCCATTCTTAAATTACTGTATTAGTCTGTCTGGTATTCTGTCTATCTGATTTCTATCTATCTTTCTTTACAGGTTTGCTCCTTGCTTCCAGTTTTCTATCTATCTATGTTTCTATCTATCTATATTATTTATATCATCTATCTATCTATACCTCTGATGAATCCAGATTGTTCATTGCTCCCAGTTTTCTATCTATTTACATCTATCTATCTATCTATCTTTACCTCTGATGAATCCAGGTTTGTTCCTTGCTCCTATTTTCTATCTATTTATATCTATCTATATGTATTATCTATATCATCTATCTATCTATACCTCTGATGAATCCAGGTTTGTTCCTTGCTTCCAGTTTTCTCCAGAAGTAACAATTCTAAAGAACAAAAAATTGCTTAAAGTTGAAAAAATATATGAAAGGGGATATCAGTTCTTTCTAAATTAAAAGAAAAAAATAGGAATGCTGATATACAAAAGAATCTTGTCGAACAATGAACTCAAACACAAATCAGTTATAAACAAATAAAAAAAAATCTCGAAACCTTTCACATGTACTTTTATATTTTTAAATTTTCAAAATTACTCAATGGTATAGAAAATCTTTCCAAATAATTCAGCCATGTATCTTCTTGAATATCATTCAAGTATACCACTTTTCTATCATAGCATACAAACTGACAGACTGACAGACGGACAGACTGTGTGCTTCGCTCAGGGAGAAGGGGGACAATAGGCTAATTATTACCCTAGTCCCCAAAGTTTTAAAATAACGTTTTAATGTTACAACAACTAACCTTTATCTACAGAAAGGGTATTTTTGTGTATCATTATTGGGGATGTGTACATCAATTTATCGGCCATTGTCTTATCCCTTTAGATCCCTGAACCTTAGTACTAAAAAGATTAATAGAACGTCCTACCTCCTTTCTTTCTAACCACCCTGGCGTTGTCCTTGATAGAAAAGACGACATTGTCAAAAGACTGGGGCTTGGTAATCTCAACTATGGGAGTGTCCCAGTCTGGATAAATCAATTCACCATTTTCCTAAAATTATAAAAAAAAATCTGTTAGTTTTTTGCTCAAAAATCTGCGAAAGTGTTTATGTTAAAATCATCCTTATAAAAGTAACAGGATCAGTGTGAGTGTCTGTCTGTTCCAAAGGATCTTGCTAACCGATATGATTCTCATTTAAAGTGCCACTTCTCATAGGTCCTGGGAAAGTTTGTAACTTTTTGGGGGGGAGGGTAACGCCTACATCTCAAGAGAATTTGTCCCTGTAGGGGCATAGCCGCTAGTAAACACAAAAGAAGAAGCAAATATCAGTATCAAAATAAAAATGGTGTGGGGGGGGGGAGAATATTCTATTTCGTATAATTCTTTTAATATAGGTCACATTCCATATTATCATACTTTTAATAACTTTTCTTATGATACAGGTTAAATTAGGTTATGTTATATTGCAGGGTTGGGGCACCTCAGGTATAAAGACAGTAATTACATGAAATAATTATATGAATTGATACGTTATATCACAGAATAACAAAATGTACCTCTTTAGGTTTTGAATCCATCAAAGACATCCATTGTTGTCGTTCATTCGCTGTCTGGAAATACAATAACATCTCCTAAAAGATAAATAAAAAAATAAATTGGCTTTATATATTTACTTGATTCTTTTTTAACAGGAGTATATTTCAATCCCCATTAAAATAGCCTAAAACCAATTATTACTTAGAAAGCCTTCATGACAAGCACAAGACATTTGGTATCTTGTTTACTTCAAATAGATGTATTCTTTACTTCTTTATATCATAGAAAAAAATTAATATTTTATTAAGCTACACAAAATTGGCAATTTCTGTGTAGAAAAGTTTGTCGCAAATATAGGTATTAATTAATCTTCAATATTTTACAAACAATTTTAGGAAAAAAGAACGCCGAATTGCTTGTAAATTTCAAATCTGAATAATCTAATATAATAATTTATGTATGTTCTTCTACTGATATAAATATCTACTATATAATTCAATATTGTTAATTTTTGTTATTTATAAAAATTACATGAATAGGTTGTACAAGATGTATTTATGACATAAATAGATGTATAATTGACAATTTTGGATGTATAAATGCCAGTAATAGATGTATTTATGGCAGTTACTTTAAGGTATTGCTTTTTAATGTGCAATCTTCAAAACTATGGTGTTTAAAGTAGAATGTAAGATTCATTGCAATAGTTTACCGAAGCTTTTTATTCTGCCTATAAAAAATGACGTCATACTGGCCTACCATTCGTCAATTAAAATGTATACTGGCCATCTATTGTTAATTTAGTCTTTGTATTAGCCTTTCATTGGTCATTTGTATTGTATGACGTACTTTTTTTATAATGAGCTTCTAGTTTACCTGAGTTCTTTTCTCACAGTTTTGTAGGAGGGTCAGCCACATGGCGTGACAAGAATCTGGCACACCTGTGATTTATCAACAATTATGTAATAATCTATAACTAGCGGCTATGCCTCTTGAGGCATCTAGTGGCACTTTAGGAAAGGAAGAGAGGAGGACAAGCCGACTCTCAATTTTTAATTTCAGTATCATAAAGAAAAAGTAAATAAAACTGGTATTGATTTAGAAAATTGTCTATAATAGGACACGATAAATGATTTTTTAATATGGCTCAGAACCGGTTCTAATCAAGTGGATATTAATCGGTGTCGAGACTTAATAGAAAGTAACTATTTATATAAGTAATTTTCCCAGGTTACCGGACTATAAATTACTTTATACCTCTTTCAGTGGTTAACTTGATTTTTTTTATTATTGAATATTGATTTGGTAAACAAAGTTGGAGTGTCAAATTTATCCACCAATGATTTTAATATACACAAGGGGTAATATTGTTGATCATAATACTGTCCATTGTATTTACTATCTATCTATCTACCTATCTGTATACCTGGTATATGAGTATCCAGCTTACTAATACTGACAGCGCTGGCTTGTATCAAGTTCCTGGCACAGTAGCCTATCTATGCATCTATTTATTTATCTTTATATCTGGTATATGAGAGTCCTGTTTACTGATAGCGCTGGCTTGTATCAAGTTTCTGGAACAGTAACCTATCTATCTATCTATACCTGGTATATGAGTGTCCTGCTTACTGATAGCGCTGGCTTGTATCAAGTTTCTGGCACAATAGTCTATCACAGCGTGTTTATCCTCACTAAACAAATAAACAAGTGTCAAGGGTAATCTATACAATAAATTAGCCTTCTATCTTGAAAAGCAATAGAGAAAATCACATATCTTCTATAGTGTTACGGACTGACTCAATCACTAATGGACGGACAGACAAAGTGAATCATAGAGTATCTCCGCCACTGAAACTAGTTTGAGTAGCTGCGTTAGAATACATATTCAATTCGTTGTCAAATCGAATATTTTGTAAGTGGAATATTTAAAACTATGTAAACTTGCTTAAATTCTAATTATTCGTGATATGCTGATTTTTTATCCTTTTTCATCTCCTTAAGACTTTACAACTTCCTCAAAACATAGCTGTAATTTGATATATTCTATATTAAATGCTTTGTTTATTTCAAGCTGTATAATTTAATCTTTTACTCCAAACTTGATTCTAAAAACACACAGATAAATATGTGAGTTGATAAGTATAGCGCAGCAATAAAAAAAACCTGTTTAGAAAGAATTAAAGTAAACTTAGATTTTCGGCAATTTATTTTAATAGATAATATACCTTTTCTTTTTAGCCAATACAAGCAAATCCGTAAACAGGTACAACACTAAAAAAAAAAAAAAAAAATATAAAAAATAATTCGATAAATAGTTACTTGGAAGTTGCAACAGATTTTCATGTACTCTGATAAATTGATACTCCGAGCTAGCTAAAATAACGATACACCCCATCCACCCCCTTTACATTATCCCTTTACAACGAAATAACCTATAAACGAGGTCCATATTAGCAACCTAAATTGACGACAAATATTTCGCCTACGTGTCGAAATATAGAAAAATAAAGAATTATTATTTTTGCAGATGCGATTGATAATGAATATTTTTACTTCTTATATTTTTTTTCAATAAAGTAGTTTTTTCTTTTTTAAATTTAAAACATAAAAGTCCAAGGGTGGGGACAAAGTTTTTTGTTTACCCCACTCAAACTTTGAAACTCCATTTTACCCCCCTCAAAATTTCAAAAAAAATTAGATATCCATCCTCAAATCTTTGCCACCCATCATTCCATCCCACTCAAATTAAAAAGCTTGGACGTTCTTGATATTAATATATATATGTACTAGCGGCTTTGCCCCAAGAGGTAATTAAAAAAAAAATGGAGCTGCTCCAATATCAATTTCAAAATTTTCGGGGGAAAAAAATTGGATCTGCCCCAGTATCAAATTCAAAATAAAAAAAATGGGGGGGGGGTTAGGGTATCCCACCCCCCAACAAAATAATAGATTAAAACCACTACAGGATCAATAGGTATATACCCTGAAGAGTAGAATCCAATCGGTTTAGCGGTTACCGATATCTTAAGGGACAGACGGACGGACGGACAGACATCAAGCTACTTTTTATTTTAGATATAGAATAGATAGAAAGAAAAATACATACCCAACGACTGTTTTGAGTTTCTTTTACCAAAGGTTAACCTCACACTCTCCGTGGATTCTTTCCATTGAACCCTACAGATAATAAGTTCAGGGTCATTACACAGTTTAAATTATCCTGATTATGACCAATTAATTAGTTTAATAAGTCTATTCTATATCATAGATATATTTACATTAGAATATTTTTTTTAATTTTCACCATTTAATAAATTAACTTATCTAACTATCTTTCTATCTATCTGATTGTCTGTCTATTTTTCTGTCTGTCTGTCTGTCTGTCTGTCTGTCTGTCTATCTATATATCTATCTATCTATCTATCTATCTATCTATCTATCTATCTATCTATCAATCTATCAATTTATTTATCAATATACCTATCTTTCAATCTACCTATCTATTAATTTATTGATCTATTTATCAATCTATCTATCTATGTATCTACCTATCTGAATGTCTATTGTAAGTCTAATTGTTTGTCAGTCTATATTATTGTCTATCTGTCTGTCTATTTGTTTGTTTTTCTGTTTGTCTATCATTCTGTCTTTATATCTAATTGATCTATCCATCCATCCATATATCTATATATCTACCCATCCATCTATCTATCCATTCAACTATCTATTCATTCATCCATCCATCCTTCTATCTATCTATCTATCCATCCATCAACCTATCTAGGGAGGGGACATTGTACTGTAGATAACACTGATAAATTTTGTTTATTGTAATTGGGGATGTTTATTAAAATTTATCATCCTATTGTCATATCCCTAAAGATCCCTGACAAAGAAATCAAATGATTATCAGAGTTTATTTTCAGTGGGAGTTCCAAGTTGGACCTTGTGAAGGCATAGAAATGGGAGATGACCTCTGGATGGCCAGGTAATAGTTTTTTCCAGTTTTCTACGAATATAAAAATGCACAATTATAAGATTAAAAACCAGTTTTTTAGCCTTAAGATGCCTAAGGCACAGGCCAAAAAACTGGTTATAATCTTATGATTGTACATTTATAGATTCATAGAAAACTGTATAGAATAGACACGATACGTTTTAGGAAATCTCATATGCTTTAGTTAGGTATGATTCAGTTAGGTATATTTCAGTTAGTTGAACTTTATCTTAAAATGCTATTAATAGTTATAATTCATTAAAGTATGCTTTGATTTGTAATCTTTAGTTATTACCCTTTAGTTAGGTAAACTTTACCTAAGCATGCTAAACAATTCTCTAGGTAACATTTTAATCCAAATGTATTAGATAGGTACTCTTTTGTGAGGTATTTTATTTGTAAGATGCAGACTAGTTAGTTTATTTTAGCTAGGTAAGCACTATGAAATCCTTAGGTAATCATACAAAAAAACTGACAAGGATAAAGATATAAGTTTGCTGACTTGTCGTTGCCTCAAATTGGGACCTGGTATAGGGTCAGAGCATTCCTAAACTGACAGCAATTCTTTTATCTTTAAACCTTTGATAAATTTTTAAATAAAGTAGATGCTTATTAAACATGATTATTTGTGTGTGTAGCCATAGTTTCTTAGTGTTTGGACCTAAGCAGTCATGGAGTAGGACGAGACACTTTTGTATGCTAGCACCAGGGCCAGGTCAAGGTCCATGCTCAAGTACAATTACTTGACCTCGCCGAGTATGGCAGGTGTCCCAAATTAAGTCACTAGGATGAATGACGTTCTCCACAGATGAGCCTTGGTTGCATTGATATCATGTACCAAACTACCCAAATTATCACCCTTCTTACACAACCAAGGGGAAGTTGCGTGAATGAATTGTGACTGAGAAATTCGAGTTGCCACATGGGGACTTGAACTCGAACTCTCATCACCGTAACTCAGTGCGTTACCACTGAGCTACGACG
>LS049077.1:10102-20320 GCA_900241095.1 Acartia tonsa | reverse complement strand
CGAATCCGGTGGATAGGAACCGGTTCTCATCCATACGAAAAAACTATGTCTAGCATCGTATATATCCAGTTTTCTACAAATATAGAAATGTACAATCATAAGATTAAAACTAGTTTATAATCTTATAATTGTACATTCTATATCCGCGGAAAGCCGTTTATAATACGATACGAGAAATAACTATTAAAATTGAGATGGTACAAGAGCTTTACAAACAAGCCATTTTGCAAAATTTAAAAAAATTGCAGTGCTTGTAACATCGCAATTTTTGCATTACAGAAAAAAAAATTTGGATGAGTCATTATTTTGCATAAATCAACCATATTATAGCTGGGGGCCAAAATTTTAACAATATTTTTCTAAAACGGGACAGATAATACTTATGTTGACATAAGAACGACAGTGTATTTAAACTAGAGAAGTAATTGAAGTACTATGATGTCTTGTAGGGGTAAACTGAATTTATTTTATTCCTAAATGACCTTTTATCATTGGACAGGATACTCTATAACTCACATGTTACGTCTATTAATTCGTCCGTATGGATAAAAGAGAAGTTTAATTTTCTTAGCGGCTAATAAAGATATATGGCTGAATGTTCAATTACCGAAGTGAATCACCTTGGTCCGTTTTTAGTCATGCATAGAAAAACTTGAAATTATATTAAGAAAATGTGAATCAATTAGGTCTTATGAGAGATAAAAAGCTAGATTTTGTGTAACAGTTTCGCTTAGCAATAGTAACTACGCTATAAAAGGATAACAAACCTCTAAATATGTTAAATTTTCGATCTGCAACTTTTTTTGTATAACATTTGTAAATGTCCTTCAATTTGCAAAACAGAGTAGAGTTAAACAATTTTTTCACCTATTAAAGCGTATTTATTTACATATGTTTAATTGTGTAAAAGCTCAGGCAAACAAAATAACAATTTTATTTAAAATTATGCATTATCAAGTTTTGGAATTATCTTTAATATCTATAAATTATAAAATAAGCATTAGATATATCAAATTATATATTTTAGAGCTTTCTTGCTAAAAGACAAAGTTGAACATGAGTGTTATAAGTAGTTGTATACAGGTGTCCCAGTGCTTTAAGTAGCTTTTACAGGTGTCCTATAGCTGTATACAGGAATCCCAGTGTTTACAGGAGTTCCAGTGCTATATGTAGCAGTATACAATAGTCCCAGTGCTTCTGTAGTTTTTAATTTGTATTTTGCAAAGCTTTTCATTCCTTATTACAAATCTATATGAATAATCTAGTTTTATTTTTTTGATTGTGAAATTGTTAATTATCCCAAAATTTAGATGGACGAAAAATTTAAGAAGCAATTCCCTACTCGGAAAGAGCTTGAGATTGTGTCATCTACCAGAGAGTGGAAACGGCTGGATACAGCAGCCAGAGTCATTCAAAAGTTTTATAGAATGTATATCAAGTAAGTGATCAAATACATTCTTAGACGTGATTTTAGAGAATTTAATTGATTACTTAGATTAAACAATCTTAAAATGATAATGGTTTTTCTAGGGGTGTGTGCAGAGCACACATGAAATTTTTTATACTCCCCCCCTTACGTATTTTGTTACTCTCTTTGATCCAAAATTAAGGAGGTTGTATCACAAACAACAAAAGGGATGTATTTGTAGTGTCAGGGGTTGGATACATCCCCCTAAGTGTACACCCAACCACTGAAAAGTAAAAAAGCGTCTTTGATCGGTTAAATTGACGCGTGATTAAGCAAATTTAGTGTAAAATCCCCCTTTAATTAAAGAGGGAATACCTTTTTTTCCCTGACACCCCCTCTTGGCTATATTAGAGGTAGTAGTTTAGACCCTTGTCAAGGGAGTTGTAGATGGGTGTAAGGGGTGGAAACCTAAAGGGATGTATACAACCCACTAAATTTTACCATGGGGGTGGATACACCATTCTACATCCCCCTTCTTCCCGCCTCTGGTTGTAAATAAGGGATAAAAGTTGAAATATTTATTTTCTAAGTCTTAGATATTTATTATAGCGTTATTCTTTTTGTCTAGACATCGAGGAGAAGGTGCACGCAATGCTCGGATCAGTATCGAGACACAGACTAAAGCACGACCACGGCCACCTGCAGCCAACACTGACAAGGTTAATAAAGGAGGAGATCCTGATCTTGGAGACAGAAGTCCACCTGGTGGTACCCCAAGTGGAAGAAGTCCATTAGGTAAAATAATTATAGATTTTATAATGATAATAGCTGAAATTATTTTCTGTAATATAAGATTAAGCAGGGGCTTTCATATCGTATGGCTATGAGGGTGTAAACCTTGAGTGAGTTAGAAAAGGAGAAGAAAGGCCATCCGGTTTTTAATTTCAGGTGAGGTGTTGACACCTACCTTTTGCAAATCCATGAATAGATTATACTATTTTTGAATTAATCAGCGAGGACATCATCACAAACTTTTTAAAGAAAAATTGCCTTTCATTTCAATCATTTTCTGTAATACTAAATCCTAGGAGGACCAGGTGGTCGGAGTCCCTCAGGTGGCCATAGCAGCAGTGCAAATGGAGGACAGAGTTCCAGTAAAAGTAATCTTCCTAGTTCAAGTAATAGCAAATCTAGTTACAATGCTCCTGTTTTAAAAGGTAAATTCTATTTAATGCATTTTTTTCTGTGAAATCATTGTATCTTTATAAAAAAAAGTAAATGGTTGTGTGTTTGTCTGTACCGAAAGATCTCGCTAATCGCTGAACCTATTTTAGGGCAGGGTACCACCACCCTCCTAAGAGAAATCGACAAAAAAAATATAAAAAAAACTCCGCACTACGGACATTTTTGCAATTTGAAAAAAATATAACTAAACACCATCTATCGCCGAAAAAAAATATTTTTGGTAAATAGCTGATTTTAAAATAGATTGAAAGAGACAATTTTACGTAGCCGCTAGTGGTTAACATAAGTAACAATATGATAATAATATATATTTATAATTTTTTATATAAATTTTAGAGTCTGAGCTACAACTCAATTATGAATATGATGAAAACAGAGATGAAGAAATGAAATTTGAGCAGCACAGAGAAAATGATATTCAATCATATCACAATAATCAAAACCAAGATTATCACCATACTCAAGGATATAAAGGAGAAGATGGTTATGATCAGGATGCTGGATATGGGGATAATGATGGATATAATGAGCAACATGGTTATGAATATGATTGTGAGGATAGTCAATATCAACATAAAGAGGCGCCCAATATGGGTAGAGATGAATATGGATACAATGATGATGTTGATTATCATGTAGAGGATGAATTTGCCACATGTAATGCACCAACTATAACAACAACAACAGCAACTTATGAGGTTCATGTTGAAACCTCACGACAAGACCATCATCATTCTCGACAAGGAAGCAAGGACTATGCAGCACAACCATGTGCCAGAGACAATCAAATGAATCAAAGTATTGATCAGCACAGAACATCAACAAGATCTCATCGCCGACAACAATCAATTGATGCTAAAGGCCATTCCTTGGTTGGCATGGCGTCGAACGATGGGGGTTCGTCTGGTGGTGGAGTATATTTCGAAGAAAGATCGCCACGTTCATCTCGACATTACAGCGATCATGTTGGCAACATTACTTTGTATCCTGAAACTAGACTTGATCCTTATGATTCTGGACGATCTGGTGTATCTCATAAAAAAGCGCCTGAGCGTATGAATCCAATCCTGAGAGTACAACACCCATCTGGTAGCATCAATGAGGAGCCGGTCTCCCCAACAATAGATGTTTACCGCCCCCCACAGCCGCAACATCATCATACAGCAATTACACGGAAGGCTTCGGCGGATGATGCCGAAAGCTCCGGAGCTCATATTGATTTCGAGTATCAATCACCCCGACCACGCACTGCTATTGGTCACCATGGACCGCATACATTACCGCGGGGAGCTGCACCTCCACGCGCCCACCACCAAACAACTCCGCTACCTTTAGACAATCAATTTGGCGACGAGCAACATAGGTCAAGTGTTTATGACCGACACAGCATGCACTCCACAGGTTCCGGGAACCAGACAAGTGTAACTGTACTTCATGAAGATGTGTATCCAACTACTGTAGAAAGAGAACCACCTTTTGTAGACATCTACGCTACTCACCCCCCTCAATATTTACGCAAGCAATATGACAACAGTTCAGGCAACACTAATCAATCCTCATTGCACAAAGGTAACTTATATTTTTCCATTCAAACAGTGTTTGTATTTCTATTTTTACAAAAAAGAAAACTTTACTAAATTAAGGCTGAAGCTATTCCAATTTTTAAACATAAGAATACTACATCATTTTTACTATATGTTATAAGAATAATACGATACCACTATAGTATTGTATGTAGAAACTTTTGTTTTACTCACCTTGTATGTCGAGAAATTTTTCCTATGTTGTGTATTTTCTTTTAACATTGGATAAAATATTTAATAAAAGATTTGAGGATAATTAATTACCTTGACAATTACTGCGACAATGTTTTTTTTAGAATATAGTGATATTGATGAGACAAGACCCGATGATTATTCAAGTAGAGATTATACTCAACAATACATAAGACCAGTCTTTCCTTCCAGGTACAGAGTTTTACGGTCAGCTAAATTTGAGTTTCCGATTGTGTACGTATCACCCTCATCCTATCTCAATAATAACTAGCTAATAAAGCTTCAAATTTAAAAAAAAACTGAATTTGAAAAATTAAAATTTTGAATGTATAATGTATAAAGAATCGCTTTGTTTTCACAATTCAACTTACTTAATCACTGTGGGCTAGAATTGAATCAAGACAAAAGTAAGTGCCGAGCCCTGGGACCTATGTATGGTGAAAATAGACATAAAACCATGATTATTCCAGGTAAAACCAAAATATTTCAGCGGGGGCTTTTTGAGAAAATTAGATTTGAAAATTTCAAGTTTAATTTTCACCCCCTAGGAGTTGCCGCATAATCATGACAAGAAAAGCAAACATTATTTATTTTAGATTTTGAACAACTTTGCTTTTATGAAGTCTTTCATAAAACCTCTCTATATATGATTTATTTTAGGCTGAATTTTCGTGACCTTTGCAAAGCAATTGATAAAAATGGCCATTAATTAACTCCCTTTAGGATTGGTTTTATGAAAAACTTTATAAAAGCAAAGCCCACAGTGTAATACTAATTGTTTTCTTTTTAAATTTGCACTACAGCGTTAGATATGCTTATCATCTTTCAGATTTGCCCGGGATTGATGGATAGGACAATAGATGTTAAATCAATGCTACATTCCACGTTTATTGTCTAGATCACTTTTATTCTAAATGTGTGGGGGGGGGGGGATTTATTGTGGAAATAAAAAAATCCGCTTGGACAACCTTTATAAAGGTTTTTTTAAGGGTCAAACATGAAAAAAAAATTGTGAACTTTACTTTCATGAATGTTGTCATCCTTGCATTGATTTTAGTTTTTAGTGCTACGCAAAAAAAGTGAAAATGATATTGCATATTCATTAATTATTAGCAAAGCTTCTCTAGAAATAAGGTGTGTCAAACCGTCAATAACAAAAAGGTTTGGCCGCCAAAGATAGGCCTGTTAGAATCATCCTGTAAATTTGAAACCTATCAAACAATTAAATATGTGATTTACATCAAATTTTTATCCTATATAATTATTTCATTATCTGGATTTTTGAAACGGTCATTCTTAATGGTATAAGGTATAATGTTATGTGCATATAAGGCATCCAAGACTGTAATATTAGGCTTTGCTTTGATGGACGTTTTGTTTCTTGTTTGAAAATTACTTTGCACGCACCTGTACTTAACAGTACTGTGCAAATAAACCAGAGGGAGAAAGTTGAAAATGATAGAAAGATAAAGTGGCGGGCACAGGGTTTATTCAATATACTAAAAAGTCCCCAAAGCCACCTTTTATTGGTAAATTGTAGCGCGAAGCGCGTATTTTAAGAAAATCACACACCTTCTTGAATTTAAGATGGTTATGACTTTTTTCGTTTGAAAATCCCCATATAGCTGTCTTAGATAAATAGGGGAGGTTGGGATAGGACACCTAGGGGAGTTGATCCTCCTTCCTTAATTTTGCCAGTGGGTGGATAAATCCACTTTACCCCTCTTGTGCACGCCTGTGGTAGAAAGATAGATAATAAATATGTGACATATATATTCAGCTAAAAGTGTACAGAGAGCGCGCTAGATTGTTCTTTAATTTCATTTTCAATTTATAAGTTGCAGGGATTTTAGACCTTATTAACCACTGAACCGTTTGGGTTCGTCTTAACAGTGAAGATTCTAAAAATTAACGGGATGGTTTTTAGCTATTTAAGAGGTAGGATAATTCTTTACCTTAAGTTAGACCTTCTGAAAAATCGCCCTCTTTAAACATATTAATAGCCTTTTTGTGGTGCAGCCGCTAGTTTTAGCCTAAAAGAGTAAAGCTATATATCTGTTCGTAATAAAAGTATTTAGTTACCACTGGACCTATTTGATTTGATTTTACTCTTGGTGTAAGCATGAAATAGGGTTGGTCATGTTTTTATCTACTATAGGAAAGGTTTCCTAAAAATACATTCTACTGTTTTAAACTGACTGATTAAATTCGAATTTTCTAATTCTTAATTTCAAAAGCACAACCCATATATAATCTTAGATGTTAGTTAGTTTGATCTGTAAAAGAAGAGGAATAAATTTTTTTGAGCCATCATAGACAATCTTAAAAATTCAGAAAATATCAGTTCTACCGTTCATGGGATATTAGCAGACATATATACAAATAGACATCCTGTTGCTTATATAGGATATGTTTTGTTATCACAAGACCATATCCCATATCCTTGTAAAGTCAGAGAGGGCATTTGTGCAGATTCAATGAGCTGTTTATTACACTAGTCCTCAAAGTTTTTAATTACGCTATCTTATTCGTTGGCTTAACAACTATGGGGACTTTTATTGAATTTTGATTAGTTGCTTCATTAAGTTGAGTTTTCAAACGTTTCAACCACTTATTTTGATTCACAGAAGGGGTAAATTTGTGTATCATCATTGGAGATGTACATAAATTTATTGGCCTTTGTCTTATCCCTTTAGATCCCTGGGAGTTTCAAAAAGAAGAGTGAAGTTAAAGAAAGAGAAAGCGAGATCTTACTGGAGTCCATTCATTTCCGAAAGAATAAAATCATACAAAAACAGTAAATTATTGTAACATTACTTAAAACTTTTATTCTAATTATTTACAAAAAAAATCCTTTGCCACTTATTGTAATACACTATTATCAAGACATAAATCAAAATAAAAATGTACAAAACCATCAAGGGAACTAAATGAAGCTTCCCTAAAATGGAATATGTAAAGAGTTCAGGGATTAGCGAGATCTCATTTGACAAGAATAAATGTGAAAATATGCAGAAGTGAATGTACAACAATTTATCTTACTGAATTGCCCTGCAGAGGGAAGGTGCGCCTACAAAATATCTAAATATTTAAATCAAACAAGTACTATTTCATCCATAAATAGCGCAGCAACAAGAAACAATAACATTAAGGTGTAAAAGAGTACTAATATGAAAAAATATGAAAATAGCATAGGTTGTTGATAATATGAATGTATTAGATAAATAATTCATGCCGCTAACTGAAATAAATGCATTATTGTTTGTTTTGTATGAACACGCGTACGGAAAACCAGATAAGCGCGTTGGGCGCGCGACAATAAATTTAGAGAGCTTACAAATAGAGAGAGCGATATAGAGAAAAAGATAGAGATTGAGAGAGTTTTAGATGTTAACGTTTAAATTTCTCCTTTTCTTTATCATATATGTATCTTCTCTATCAGTTTGGTTAGTCCTAATTTGGTGCTCACAGTGATAAGATTATAAACAAGTGAAGAAAAAAATAATTATACGAAGCACAGCTGCTCTATAATTTACTTGAGCATGTCCGTACATCCTTCATACACGTACCCTAATAAAATGACAGTTTTTATGAGTTTGAAAAAGAAATTAATGAGCTATCGAACGAAATCATATGGCAGTGCTTTTTTTGACACGGCAAGATTCCAAAAGTTAACCATTGCTTTTCATATGCAACTAGTTTCTTATTTTGGCTTAAACTTTTACCTACTATTTCTGGATAAAGTTGTCATGTTGGCTTGTTATTGTTGCTTTAGTTGAACATAAGTGTCCTTTTTTATGCAAAATGTCAAAGATTCGTTGTCAATTCATGCTTTAAACATCACTCTTTAAATAAAATTTGGCGTTATTCTCTTAGAAATATATTTTATATTTTTTTTAATTTTGGTAAAATGGAAAATATATACAAGTTTTTATAGGCAATTTCTTTTGGGAGGGACCAAGATATCCTTCGCCAAAATGATTTTAGAACTTCAAATGGTCTATAAGGAACTTCACGGTTTAGATGCTAGCGCCAACAAAGACAGACTGTTTTTTCATCAGGTTTATTGCCTTAAAGGGTTAGGTTAAAATGCCTATTCATGAAAGTGCAGTAATTTAAAAAAGACATTACTTTTCTAAAAAATCATCTCTGGTTTTGACTTCTATAAATGTTGTCATCCTTGTTTTCCTTTCATTGAGGTTCAATCATAAAAATTTTGAGACGGTAATTATCCTGATTTTTAAAAGCGAAGCTTTTCTATAATTAGGGTCGGTCCGTACGTCTGAGACAGATAGTTTTTTTCGTTAATTTAGGCATGTCCTATCGATTTCAAACTTTGCATGGTGATTCCTGTAGAAGTTAGGTATGATTTAGATAGCGTAGCACTCTATAATCATTACCAGAATGTCCGTACGTCCATTTTAAACATGTTGATTTTTTATTTTTTTAACAAAAATTTTTTATGTGATCTAATTATCCGAATCAGGGTTCGGAAGCCGCGCCTCAGCCGCGCATAAGCCTCAGTTTTAAACCTGCTTGTGAGCATAAAAAAAAGTTTCAGAAAGAAGTTTTGTCTGCTAAAGAGCAGTTTTATACATCCAGCTGAATTTTATAGTGATAACATGAAGATTTCACTGAGGCCGGCTTACACGCGGCTTACGCGCGGCTTCCGATCCCTGATTCGAATGTTCTGATTTTTGGTATACTGATTCATGGGACAACAAAGTACAATATTATAAGCAAAGCAACTCTATAATCAAGTCCTAAAAATGTAAGTATGTCCATAAACATTATCCTGCATCAAGAAGTTTTTCAACAAATTTAAAACTATACAAGTGTTAATGTCCGTGTGTCCTATCGTTTCAGAGCTTCGCTTTTTTATGGATGTTGTCATCCTTGTTTTACACATACAGACATTTCCTTCAAAATTGGGTCATTATGTTGAGAAAAAAATATATACAGTCATGGTGCGTTTTCATATGCATTGCTTTAAATCAAATTTTTTATTACCAAAATTGCTCTATAATTTTAAATGTTCGTCTGTAAAAAACGTGAATTTCTCAGCTTCTATTTAAGATAGACAGCTGAAATTTTTAAATGAGCACCCAGTGTATAATTTACTTGGTCCGTATGTCTGTCATCGACGATAAAAAATACATACATATAAACATATTTGTAGGTTTCAAATGTTTTCATCCTCTATAATACAGAGTAGTACGATGTCTGTCTGTCTGTTTGTCTGTACCAAAGGATCTCGCTAACCGCTGAACCGAGCAAGTTCTCCTTAACATAGGTCCCCAGAAGGTTTATATCTATTTTGGGGAGGGTACCACCAACCTCCCAAGAGAAATCACGAAAAATCGAAAAAAGTTTAAATATTTGAAAGACTTGAACGCAACATAACGAGGTATCGTAGTGACTTGAACAAAATAAAACATTTAAAGGGCCACTAGAGGCCTCTAGGGGGCGTAGCAGCTAGTTTATTTTAAAGAAAAGGGCAGGATTTAGGCCTCTAAGGGCCCTTGTAGAGAAAGTACCATGACTCCCTACTTTAAATTTTAGATTTAGAAAGAAAAAGAATAAAAATATATTTGAAAGCTGAGTTTTTTTTCCTAGAGCCTTTTTCTCAGGAGGATAAAGGAACCCTCCCTCGAAATTGCTATCCGTTTAATACGAATGTATGTGTATAGGCGTATGGACACGCTCTGAGTAAAGAATAGTTATTTCTCGCATCGTATTATAAACGGCTTTCCGCGGATATAGAATGTACAATTATAAAATTAAAACCAG
>LS049075.1:9886-20721 GCA_900241095.1 Acartia tonsa | reverse complement strand
ATCAATAACCCCCCTAAGATTTTAATAATTGTAATTTATCAATAATTACTAACTAATACATGATAATTATGTTTCTTGAAAATACCTTAATTTTGTGTTTTGCCAATAGCAATTTTTTAGACGCTTCATTTTTTTGGACAGGTTTTAGACTAGTTTATAGTTAACCCTCTTATTTTAAAAAGGGTCCTAGTCCCTGCAGGGTTATCTAATCCATCATGGCTCCTCTAAACCTAACCTAAATATTGTGTCTTAATTTTAACATAATTTAAAATAGTTAAAATCTAATTTACCCCAGTATAGCCCAAAAAGTTGATTGAATTAGAAGATTTTTAAAAGTACACAAAATTTTTGAGTCAATGAATAAGGTAACGTTTTTAAAAAAAACTTTGGGTACCAGTAACAGCACAATGTCCCCACCCTCTCTGATAAAACCTAAAGAATTTGCTATGCTAAAATATTATACTGTATAGTATAAACACCAGTGCCCAATACAAAATTAGAAAATTTTCCACGGATAATTATTTTCATTATTTTTTTTCTCTAATACATCAATAATTTGTCCTAATTTTAATCAAGGAGTGTTCCCACAAAAATGTGTAATTAGTTTTGTTTAGCTAGCCTCAAGTGTAACACCTTGTTGGAATATTGTTCTAGATTATTCGCCCCTAGAGGCTACTCTCTGAGACACTTGATCAAGTAATGGGAGGGTGGTTACTCCTTTCCCAAAATAGTTATAAACCTTCCCTGGACCTATGCGAATCTACATTGTAAAGGAGAACTATATGAGTTTAAAATATTTACGTCGACTTTATGGATTCGCCCCTAGCCTCTACGGGCTTTGCCCCAAGAGTTAATTAAAAAAAATAGTACCGTTTCATTCCCGAGATTTAAAGGTATATGCAGACGGACAGACATCAAGCTACTTTGCATTATAGATAATACTTTACAAAACAATTTAAAATATAAAGAAATGCTTTTGGTCAGGATTGCTAGAATTTCAGCCTAAAATAATATTTTGACATTATTGTAGGAAAGCCTAAATCGTTTTTTTGAAAGTATTTTGTTGAAAATTTTATACCTACCATGTAGAATTTTTCATATATTAAGATAATTAGGAAATTTTTTATAATTTTCATTTTTTTTAATGAATCAAATAATAAGTGTTGGTCAACAAATTTTAAGTCTTATATGGCAAGTGATCTTAAAAGATGATTTATCTCGATTTCCCGAAATGAATAAACAAAATTACCCTTTTTATTTTAAACTATTGTTGATAGCTTTACAAAGTGTCTAAAATCAGCCATGTGACGTCATAAAAATGAGAGATGAAGGAGAAGTGGTAAAGAAAACCCCTAAAAAAGAGATGGACAATACCTCATTTGTAAAATTATGAAAGTTTGAAAGCTAAGATTAGCCAGCTGGTAGAAACATTTCATCAGGGTATGAGAAAATCTCTCAAAATATCTACGTATTGCCTTGATATTTGTACGGGTTGGGTGGGGACATTGGACTGTAAATAACCAGAGATAGAGAGAGAGAGGGGATTTTGGGCTGTTTATTTCACCAGTCCCCAAAGTTTTATAACAACATTTTTCGTTGGCTTAACAACTTTGGGGACTTTAGTAAATTTTGATTGGTTTGTTACTTAAGTTAAGTGTTCAAAAGTTTCAACTACTAATTTTACGTTACAGAAGGGGTAATTTTGTGCATCATCATTGGGGATGTAGATCAATTGTCTTATCTCTTTAGATCCCTGGTAAATAACACTGATATCCAAAGTTTTATAACCTCTTTATCTCATTTGTTACAACAAAAACTTTGGGTACTTTATTGAAATTTGATTGGTTTGTTCAACTTTTCAATTGATAGTTTTATTCTGGAGAAGGGGTGATTTATCATTCATTGTCTTATCATTTAAGATCCCTGTCATATAAAAGAGTGAAACTACTATATACAGGGTGTCCCTCGTAAACTGTTTTTTTTGAAACGCTTATTACTCCCTTAATATTTGAGCTATCATAGTAAAATAAAAAGTATTTTGCAGCCTACTACTGACCATTTTATGATATAGTGATGAAAAATCCGCAAAGTTAACAGAAAAAAATCTACAAGGTAATACATAACAGGCTGATTTTAGTGAATATAAGACTAATTCACAAGAAAAATATGCCTTAGTTAACTGTTAAAGCAGCTAGTGGTCAAACGGTGGATCACAAAGACTTACTCCATACATTATAAGAACTGGCATTGTAGTCTAATTAAATTATCTGGTATATTTCAGGTTCTTGTGTGCATTTGAAGCGAGCTCACATGAAAAATTAACGCAGAAGATCAATATTATGCTTATTTTCACATATTGTTCACTTATATTACACTTCAGATTCTTGAATATTGGGAATTTTTGGTTTGCCATGTCAAGCCAGTTCTATTAGTGTGCTTAGAAAGTTTGAGCGACCAGCCGTTTTGCCCCTAGCTCATCCTAAAGTTCACAAATCAAATATTTTCTTCTGGGTTAGTCTAAATTTGATAAAATGAAACTCTTATGTAATACCTTGTAGATTTTTTCCTGTTTATTTTGTGGATTTTTTATCATGATCCCATAAAATGGTCAGTAGTAGGCTGCCATATACTTTTTATTTTACTAAGATAGCTCAAATATTTAGGGAGTAATAAGCGTTTAAAAAAAAACCAGATTACGAGGGACACCCTGTATGATAAATATTGTAGAAAATATGGCGTTTTCACACAAACGGAGCACTTATAATACCATCCTCCGCCCCCCCCTAGCCTTATTTTTGAAATAAGTAGACAATAAGGGGGTCGGTGTATTTTTTTCCATTTGATTACTTTATATCAGATTAAGTTGAGTTATATTGGGTTCTGGGTATCACCTCAGGGTTAGGACACCGCAGGTATAGACCCTGCAGGGTTAATGCCCACAGCTGGAGTTAAGCATATGAACCTTCCTTATTTTCAATTTATTTCAAAAATAAGAAGGTCGGATGGTGTCAGTGCTCAACAGGGTACTCTATGTGAAAGAACCGAAAATTATATATGTATTATAAAGTAGCGATCAAGAATATTAGTTGGAACACCATTTAGCTATACCTACCTAAAATTATTATGTAGATATATGTACGGTTTATATTTCAAAAACAGGTTTATTTGGAAAAATCCTAATTAGGAAGGTTTTTTTTCTCAAGTATTTAGTAAGCTGCTAGCGGTCAAATGACTATATAAGCCTTCAGAAGGGGGTTGTTAACACCCCCATTGAAGTTAAAATTGAAAAGGCCTTCCTTCCCATTTATTTTCACCTCCTTGAGGCTTCATAGCATCCTGGAAAATCCCTGAGCACTCCAATGGCGAGGACAATAAAAATATTCTGGAAAAGCCAGGATTCAATAAGGCATAGAAAGCGCGCAGCTAGATTTAACTCGCATAAAATTTATTGCTTTTATGCACTTTTTGTGAGTCCTAAGCATCCTTACTGTAATATAATGCAATTATTAGACATTGCTTTGCTTATAACTTTTTCGCCAGCTATAAATATATATAAAAAGATATATATTCATTTCCAGTATGACATCGAAACCCATTAATATCCGCCATAACCGGTTTTCAGCCATAACGAAAGATCATGTATGACACCGTATTAAAGACAATTTTCCACGAATAGTAAAATAAAAACCGTAAAATTAATACCAGTTTTGTTGGCCGAGCCTTACAAAACTGGTTTAAATCATATAACTTTTCATTTAATATCCGCGGAAAGCTATCTATAATATAATGCGATGAATAACTATTTTTAAGTGTAAAAAGTACAAACTCCAGTCTAACACTTATAAATATTCAAAGGTTATTAAATATTGATTGATAAGTGGTTTATACGTCGAAAAAAACATCTATTTATATTAAATTTGAATAAAATTGTAAAACAAAGAATATTTGGTATTCAATTTTGTATAAAGCTCTAACAAAAATTGTTAATGATTGTTTTTAAAAGCGAAGTTTTTCTATAATTAGGGCCGGTCCGTCCGTCCGAGACAGATAGCTTTTATTTGTTAATTTAGGCATGTTAGAATTGTCCTATAATGTCCTATAGTCATGTCCGTACGTCCATTTTAAACATGAACATTTTAAACTTTTTTAACAAAAAATTTTATTTGATCTAATTATCCGATTGTTCTAATTTTTGATATACTGATTCCTGGGACAACAAAGTACAAAATCATAAGCAAAGCAACTCTATATCAAGTCACAAAATGTAAGTATGTCCATAAACATTATCCTGTATCAAGAAGTTTTCCAACAAATTTGCTCACAATTTTGCTTTGTCTCTTATTCATTCATATTCTGATTATTCAGTTCTGACACTATACAAGAGTTAATGTCCGTTTAACCAACCATTTCGCTTTTATGGCTGTTGTCATGCTTGTTATAATACTGTTTAGGCTAGCTATGTTATGCATCAGGGAGGGAGAGTACATTGGACTATAAACTACAAAGGTAACCAAAAAGCTTAGCTTAAAAACGCTGGGTACTTTTGTTAAATCTTGATCTGTTGGTTGATACTAGCAGTGTATCAACTATTCAACCAATATTTTAGTATTCAGAATGGGTAATTGTGTTTATCATAATCGGGGATGTACATCAATTTTTACGTCAACATTTAGAGCAAAATCAAAATTATTATTAATATTTTATCAGAAAAAATGGAATTTTTAGTAATGAAATTGTTATTCCAGTATAGTTTGGAAACCGACTAATATCCGCTGGATTAGGGCCGGTCATCGGACATAATGAAAACTTGTGTATAGTGTCGTATTATAGACAACTTTCCAAGAATATTAGATTAAAAATCATGAAATTAATATAAGTTTTGTTAGCCCAGGCTTTTGGCCCCTTTAAAACAAAATTTATTTAAATCTTATAATTTTTTATTTTGATATCCGCGGAAAGCTGTCTATAATGCGATGCAATATATAACTATTATAGTATTAATGTTTATTGAATAACTAAAATTAGACACCATTTACAAAATAATATTACCTTCAATAAGTTTTTGTTGTCTTGATATGATTTCATCGCAGAGTGTCCTTTGCTTATCATACTTCAGAATCAACAGATCTCTTCTTCGCACCTAATTACAATTAGGGTTGGGCCGAGTATCCGGTTTGGCCGGATATCCGGCCATTTTAGATATCCGACCGGTTACCGGATATTAAAACTATCCGGATACCGGATATCCGGCTGATTTTTACTGCCGGATATCCGGTTATCCGGCAATTTTCCGGATTTCGAGCGTTGGCCAGATATCCGGCCGGATACCGGATATCCGGTATCCGATATCTGGCCCAACCCTAATTCACATGCAGGGATGGAGGGGACAATAGACTGTAAATTACACTGAAGTTTTACAACCACGTTATCTTATTCGTTAGCTCTCTGTGTTGTGTTTAACTATACATACATCATAACTTAGTATATGCCATAAATATATTTGGTGAACAGCAGGGATCTTAAGGGATAAGACAATCAAGGATAAAGATGTAAGGGCGTTATTTTTTTCAATCTGAAAATTATTTAATGATTATACAACAGAACTATGACTCTGATAGAGAACGATAATTTAGGTTAGGTTATAGGGGCCAAGCACCCGCGGCTGGCCAGGCAATGGGGCCGAGCGCCCGCGGCTAAGCAGGTTAGGGGGCCGAATGCTGACGCTAGGCAGGCTATGGGGCCGAGCGCTGCGGCTAGGCCGGCCATGGGGCCGAGCGCCGCGGCCAATCATAGTTCTGTCGGGGAATGGGGATGGAGGTACTCAAATTTTGAAATTGAAAAAAAAATCCTATGAGGATATTGAGCAAATGAAGGAGAGAACGTAGTTTTAAAACTTTGGGTACCAGTATATTTTACAATATGTCTCCTTCCTTCCTAATTATACAAAACCAATGATTTGAATGTCCAAAGTTAAGTCCATTCATGAGAGTAGATATAGAAATATTGACAAAATGTGGCAATTTTTTTGGAAATATTGTCCTAGTTAAGAACTTATCAATATCATAGCTTATTGACTCATTGAGACATGAAAAAAATAAATAATTTGAATTTCCTAGCGAAGGCTAAAGACTTGATTGTATTGAGTGGTGGCCAGGTATTGGTTGACAATGTGTTCCTACGCAGGAGATCTAGATCCAGGCATAAAGCACTGTGGCGAATAAAACTTATTCTGTTGAGTTTAGTAATTTGCCTGCATCTTCAGTAGAACATTATATTGTTATTTAAACTTCTGCAGCGGAATCTATTAGCAATTACAATTCCCCCCTCTCTACTTTATATAAAATTTTGGTCAAGATGTTTCTTTAACACCAGCACCCCCCCCCCTGCCTCACTCTTCCTTACCTTATTTTAAAGTAAATTTGTTGAAAAACTGCTTAAATACAGGATAATGTTTAAGGACATACTAACATTTTTAGGACTTGATAATAGAGCTGCTTCGCTTATAACATTGTACTTCCTTTGTTGTTCTAGGAATTAGTATTCCAAAAATCAGGCCAATCGAATAATTATATCACATAAAAAAATGCTGTTGAAAAAGTTAAAAATCAACATGTTTAAAATGGACGTACGGACATTCTGGTAATCATAATGCAAAGTTTGAAATCGATAGGACAATTGAATTCTAACATGCTTAAATTAATGAAAAGAGCCAACCATTACGGACTGACGAACCGACCCTAATTTTAGAAAAGCTTCGCTTTTAATAAAAAGAAACACTCGAAAAGAAACATAATTTAATAGTTATTTCTTGCATCGTATTATGAACAGCTTTCCGCGGATATAGAATGTACAATTATAAGATTAAAACCAGTTTTTTAGCCCCGAGGTGCCGAATTTTTATACTCGTAGAAAGCTGGATATAATACGATGCTAGACATAGTTTTTTCGTATTAATGAGAACCGGTTCTTATCCACCGGATTCGAATGAATACGAGAAAAATCTATTTCAAAGTCAAGGGGGTGGGTTTCTGTGCTCGACTAGGTACTTTCAGGAAAAGCACTATTGTTTCTTTACTTAGATAAACCGAACAAGGTACCTAGAGGAAATATTGCTACACGCGATCTTAAACCTTTCTTTGATTGCTCCATGCTAAAATATAAACATTATTTATCATGTATTGTAGAGGATAAGATAATGCTAAAATAAAAATATTGTTAATGAAACAGGGACATTTAGTTCAATGTAATGTACTTTAAAGATCATAATATTTCCTTATGTAAAAGTAAAAAGATCTAAGTGTGTCTGTATCAAAGGATCTCGTTGAACCAATATGGTTCTCCTTTACAAAGTAGATTTTCATAGGTCTTGAAGGTTCGTAACTATTTAGGGGGAAGGTGCAACTACCCTCCCAGACAAACAAACAAACAAACAAACACCCTGTTACTTTATTATAAGGATTTGATTTAAATGTAATTGAAATACTTACTGTTTTACCCAAATCTTCTCTACAAATATCCACTGCTTTTTTAATATTTTCATCATGTACTTGTAGATCCTTTAAGAATAGTTTTTGTGTTAAATACTATAGAAAACTTGTTCAAAAAACAATGATGGGAACATCCTTAAGCACAATTGAATGAACAAACGGACAAAGTATGTTGTAGAGGTGGGGGGGGGGGAATAAATATGCAAATGTTTTTTGTAGCATGACCGAAAGTCTGACAGACAAAGTAGTATACTGGATGCTCATGGAGAAAAAATCTGAAATCTATCCCAAATAACATCCGAGATTTATTACATTTCCCCCACCATAGCGTTACTGACTGACGAACAAATCCTAATCCTAATGCCTAATCCTGCGGGGCAATCACCTAACCTTAACTAAAATAATCTATCAAAAGCTGCTGTGAAAATTCGACGAAACGCCTCTTAAGAGGAGTTGTCACGAAAGGGACTATACCCAAAATTTCCATTCATTTTGAACACAAAACTTTCCTGTAAGTAGCAAAGATTCTCACAATAAAACTTCTTCTCAAAAAATTTCCTTTTTTTTGTTGGTTCAGATTTCTTACCAGGCTCAACAATTGGTTCAGCAGCACTGAGAAAAATACGCTTGATTACTTCTTGTTGTACTTTATACTTTTTTTGGACTATTTATTAGACTAGCCCCCAAAGTTTTTTAATAACGTTTTCTTATTCGTTGGCTTTACAACTTTGGGAACATTTATTGAATTCTGATTGGTTGGTTCATCAATTATAATGATTCTAACAGTATGAATAACATTTTGCTACTATTAAAAATAAGCTCTCAATTTAAATTTCAAAAATGTACGCAATTTTGCACATTCTTTAAATTGGCCATGGTCCATTAATCTTCAGAAATAAGGAACATTGAAAAACTAATTACTAATGCATATCTTTTTTAAATTAATGAAATATTTTTTCTGATACAAAATGTCTCATGTCAATGAGAAAATGAGATACCTATTAATTATTAACTTTTGTCAATGGTAAGTGGGTTAAATAAAGCAACTCTTTTGTCCTAGAGTATTAAATAACAACACACTGTACAGTTATAAGATTAAAACCAGTTTTGTTAACCCCAAGATGACAAAGGTACTGGCTAACAAAACTGGTTTTAATATTATGATTATACATTTTTATATTCTTAGAAAACTGGATATAATCATACAATACAGTACTTGATTTTTCAGGGTGGCTGAGAACCGGTTCTAATCCAGCGGATATTAATCGGTTTCGAAGCCATACTGGATATATATTTACCTGGTGATCATCTTTTTCCAAGTTTCCATTATCATATTTTGCTGTTCTTTTTTCTCAGGATCTAAAACACATTTTTGATTTTAAACAAAAAAAAAATTTAAAACCTGAGAAAAAGATCTATTTTAAACTGACATTTGCCCCCCTTTTCCCCATACTTTCAAAAAGACAAAAAATCTTTCCCTAACCGCTCAAACGATCATATAATTCTACTGTATAGAGAATCTTTATAAAGAACCAGTTAAGAATTACAGCAATTTTGGGTTAATGCACCTCAATCCACCAAAGAGAAATCGCTCGAGAGATAAAATACCTAAACCTCCAAATTACTTTTTCTTTCGCAACTAAAATTAAAAGTGGAGGGTTTACTTCCTACCAACCTTCCCTTATATGACCTAATGACCTTATATGAGGTTTTTAGGGGCGTAGTAATAGACTAATTAAGCTTCTGAAAAATATAATTTACCTTCACCCTCGAGGCCAGCAGCCTCCCTTTCCTTCTTCTCTTTAATATTATCAGCTATTGTGAATTGTTTATGAGTATTTTTTGTTGAATCATAAATCCATGATAACTAAGTTGTTGCTCACTTTAAATAAGAAGGATGGATGCAATGTTGGGGAAATGTTTCCTTATTTCCTAACCTCTAACCAAGGAGCCTAAACCTGAAGAGGACTTCACCTACGATGCCCTAACCCTGAAGGGCTAACTTTACTAAAATACCACAACCTTAAGCAATAAACAAACAAATGAAAAACTTCCCTCATTTATTTCATTTTAAAAAAGGGGTCTAAACAATGTAAATTGTTGTAAAAGCGCAAAATTGTTTTTAGCTTCTGTTGCTGAGCTTCTTATGGACCAAACTAAAAAATAGATCATGGTTTAAGTCATCAAATCACCAAAAAAAACATCATAAACATTCCTATCATTTTATTGGTAAATTTTTCTGCTTGCCGAATAGCTTTGTATTTATTGGTTGCGTTCATAACCTTCTCTAGCTTCGCCTTCATCTCTTCTGCTGACTATCAAGACAAGGTCGGATATAACGAGGGATCTTAAGGGATAAGACAATAATTTGATATAATATTAAAAGATTAACAAAAAATTACAGTTTAGTGTTCCATACCTCCAAGACTTTTTATTAGTTTTGAGGCTGTATAAGGTCAAACGGCCCTTATTTTGAAATAGACTGATAGTAAGGGAGGGGGATTTAAAAGTTAGTCTCATTATTACTAACTAAAGTCAGGTTATGTTAGGTTATATTGGGTACTGGGGTATTCCCGCAGTTATAGACCCCGCAGGGTTTTGGTCCAAAGCATTGGTTAAGCAATGAAGCATAGAAAAACTAACCCGCTTCTCTCCTTATTTAAAAATAAGGCCCTTTGTGGGAAACCGCCAAAATATCTCTTTATATCCGTCTTGGTCCCTTGATTGCACTAGTTATTGCTTCTGTTCCTTTCTCTAGGTCCTCATCAACACCATCGTCTTCTTTATCATGGTAAATTCCCTCTTTATCATCAGTGGACCATAGTTGTCAACCCTCCCCCCACCTACCATTTTATTTATCATCATTGGAGATGTACTTTAACTTATCACCCATTTTCTTATCCCTCCTCCTACATGATGATACTAGCGGCTACGCTTCCAGCATTTAGGGGCAGAGAGAAATATAGCTTGAAATCATCTCAAGACTTAAATCTACAAATATAACTATCATAGGACTTATTTAAACTCACCTAACATAGAGATCAGTTTAGTTGCTATTGAGATCTTAAGCGTCAGACAAAAAACATACTACTTCATTATACAGTAGGATAATTCCTCTTGCTTCTTCTGTATATAAAAAGTAGGGATCTAAAGGGATAGGACAATCGATAATAAATCATCATACTCCAATTATGATTAGTAAATTAAACTGGAATCCAAAGGAATTTTCATTGGATGGTTACTTCCAAACTAAAACTGTCCAAACTTTTCAATCAAAAGTCTTTATCTACAGAAGGAAAAATTTTCTTTAGGGGGTGTACATAAATTTATCGCTCATTAACTTATCCG
>LS049074.1:1178-11455 GCA_900241095.1 Acartia tonsa | reverse complement strand
ATTGTAAATTGAATTTTACTGTTGAGTTTAATTTTGTTTATTTTCAATTTAGTTTTTCCTTCCACACTTGAATCTATCAGACTTATTTGTTAGCTCAGGGATCTAAAGGGATAAGACAATGGCTGATAAATTGATGTTTCACACAATTACCCCTTCTGTAGATTACAGTTAGTGGTTGAAACATTCATACACTCAACTTAATAAATCAACCAATCAAAATTCAATAAAAGTCCCCAAAGTTGTTAAGCCAACGAATAACAAAATGTTAATTTAAAATTTTGGGGACTGGTGTAATAATGTCCCCTCCCTTCCAGAGCGAAGCTACTCTATAAATCCCTATTTCGGCAAATGCTCAATTTTGAGCTTTTTACTGTGCCTATAAAAATGACGCTATACTGGCCTACCATTGGCCAAATAAAATATATACTGACCTGCCATTGGTAATTTAGTCTGTGTATTTTTCAGGGATCTAAAGAGATAAGACAATGACCGATATTTGAAGTACGTACATCCCCAACGAGAACAATATTGATAGGTTCAGCGGTTAGCGAGATCTTTTAGTAAAGATAAACACACAGACAGATAAATGAGACATCCTGTTACTTTAAGTAAGGATGTGATGTCTAATTCTTTCTATTTATTTATTGTTCCTTCCATTTGCAACCAAAATGTTTAAAGAGAGAAAGTGTAAACAAAATTTTATTTGGAAAATTTTTCTGAATAAGTTTAAAACCCTGAATGGACCATTAGATAGAATAACCCGTCAAACTTAATTAGTTATTTATCGTATCATAAAATAAACAGCTTTCTGCGACTATAAAAATGTACAACTATAAGATTAAAAACAGTTATTGTATACCAGATATGCCGAAGACACGGGGTAAAAACTGGTTCTAATCTTATGATTTTACATTTTTATGTTCGTAGAAAATTGGATATAATACGATGCTATAAATAAGTTTACAGTATGGCTGAAAACCGGATCTAATCCACTGGATATTAATCGGTTACGAAGCGAAAATGGAAAAGATATTTCAGTAAGATATTTTTTTGTGTATGATTAGTGTCATAGTGACATATGATTCATTCCAATAAAACGAAATTTTTGGATACTAATATTTTCCAAAAGCTATAGATTTATCCTAAGAAAATTCGACATATTTGCAGTAGAAACCATTTTAATGTCTTTAGTTATGACGCAATGTCGGGCTGATATTCGATCCTATCAACTCCCGACAACTAATACCGGATACGCTACGTGTTGAGCCACGCTCGCTACCTTTTTATTGCTACGCTACTGTTGGAACTTGGTTTTCCTTGCTTACAGTTTATCAACCTATCGCCGCCATCAATTTCGCAACAATTTTAGTTAAGTGGCTGTAGCGATAAATTTATTTTTTCTTTTTCTCTCTAGAATTCAGGGATAAAACAAATGAAGAAAAAATAATCCTCGTAAATATAAGAAATGATAAATGATTATTTACTTCACAGGGTAAATGACCAATCGATAAAGTATCTTTTAATGATTTAATGTTTATTAATTGTACATTATTGCGATTTTTTAACATAAAAAAGTTTTTACCTTTGGTGCTTAATTTTTGAATGCCTTATGATGCCATTTTTTTGTAAGGAGTATTCGGTTGAGCAATTAGAAAGATCCTTCGATAAACACTGACAGACAGGCACAGATCCTGTTACTTTTATATAATTGTTCAATCCCCCCTATTCGTGATTATTTGTATAAAAACATTTCTTTGTAAAAGTATTTGCTCCAATCTATTTTTACTTTCACATTTTGTAAAATCGAAGCTCTTCTACATTTGTTGTCGGTACGTCTGTACGTCTATCATTAATTCATGCATGTTAACAATGTCTGAGAATTATGAAATCATAACAATTTTTTAAGTTTTACCAGAAAGTAAAAAGACATAGATTCCTAGAACCATTAGGTATAATGTTGGAAGCTAAGAATGTAAATTTGTCCATGTAAATCCTCTTCTATTGGAGTGATTTTGCTATAGATTCTTAAATATTTATTGAATATTTAAATGATTTGTTACTCTATTTTTTTTTAATGTTCGTTTGTCTGATCTTTTAAAATGTTAAACTTTTCTTTTATGGACAATGTTATGCACTATAAATCTAGCCTCGAATAATTTTCAATTACTATTAGATAGTTATGGCTTACTTATACTTATGTATATACCAATCAAAATGAATAAATGTCCCAAAAGTTTTTAGGTCATTGAATGAAGAGAACATACAATTTACATTCAAATGTCCTCTACCATTCAGAGAGAGAGAGAGAGGGGACAATGGACTCTTTATTACACTAGTCCCAAATTTTTTTTTATTCATTGGATTAACGACTTTGGGGGCTTTAGTTAATTTTTTATTGGTTGAAACAGAAGGAGGGTCAGTTACTGGGTAGTGTATTGATAAAAGGGGAAGTTGTATAGTGTAAAATAAAATGACTTACAGACTGTTGAACGTACTAACATTCCCTGTATATATATCAGCTGCCTAAAATAAAATTGAAACTGCTTTATCTTTTATATCTCATAAAGAACTCACTACGATGTCATAAAATATTTTTTACATACATACATTTACTTTACTTTTATGTACAATTTAAATCTTTTTTTGTCTTTATTTAACATTTGATTTAAAACAATCACGTACAGGTTTTTTTTGTATTGTTTATTAATTTAAATATTACCACTGATAATAAATTACATATTTAGGGAATTTTTAAATGTCATCCTGTTATATATAGTTGTTTTTTTTGTTTTGTTTTTAGCTTAAAATTTCAAGAACTTTTATTTTTATTTAGATTTTTAAGTGCTAATTTAATTTTTCTAAACGAAATGTTACGGACGGACGTATGGACGGATGGACCGACCCTAATTATAAATAAACTTCGTTCTTAATATGTTACTAATATCAGGAAATATTTTTCAGTAAAATCATTGTTTAGACTTTTTCATGTATTCAATTTTATCCTAGGACTTTATGCTCTATTATTTATATTCAAAATATGAATTAAATCCCCCTCAATTTAGATTCTACCAGGGAAGGAGGGTACCCAAAGTTTTATAGATATGTTATCTCATTAGTTGGCTTGAAAACTATGGATACTTTTATTAAATCTTGGTTGGCTCAAAATTTTAACCAATAATTTCTATCTACAGAGAGGGTGACTTTGTTTATAATCATTGGGGATGTAAATCAATTTGATTTCAAGTGTGTTATCCCTGTTAGCTGTGAAACTTTGTACTGTTTTATTTGCAGTTTTTTAGCTTGTTCTCGTTGAAATACTTACTAGCGGTTACGCTCCTAGAGGCACTTGAAGAAAGGGGAAGGAGCCGACCCTTTACTATCCATTTAAGTTTAAAAAAATGAAAAGTTATAGATAGAGGAGAGAACAAATTTATTAATAAAATAGAAGCTTATTGTTGAAGGAATATCTTTTTAAAAATATCAATGATCTATCTAATTTATTAAAACAAACAAAGTACATTTAAAGCTTTTTAGTTTTTTGAAATATATTACAGAAACTCGGACCCTTGTAAATTTTTTGGTTATAATACAGAAACCTTACTATTTTAATACTTTTTGTGTGATTATAGAGTGATTGTAAAACCTTTATATTGTTCTTTTTACTTTTTACTTTTTGATATGAATTATATTTTGTTGGAGAAAACAAATTTGCACTTACTCTAGAGTTATCTTACCAAAATTCCCACATGAAAGAACTCCACACCCTCCTTTAATATTGAATAGATAATATAATAAATGTGTTTTAAAACTTTCTTAACATCGTATTATATAAAGTAGTAAGTTTTTTTTGTCTGTAGCCTAAGATTTTGATAACTAATGAACTGATTAGGTTCAGGTTCTCCATTTTAGGGAGGCTTTGGGGCCTTGGGATGATTTTAAGCTATTTTATCTATTAGGTCTAAGTCGTAAGATGGTTTTAGGCTATTTTCACACCACAGATATTTGATTTATTTTTATAAGGTTATTTATCTTATCTACATAAAGAAACAACGTCACCTAGAATGCATTGCATATGTGGTTGCTTTATATTGCAAAAACATGCATCTAACTATTACAGGAGTACAGGGAAAGGACAATGGACGATAAATTAATCCCCCCCCCCCAATTGGAATGCATGCCCTTTTAACTTTATTTGCTTGAAAACTTTGTGTTAAAAATATTTATGCTATGTCCTATCCTTCCGTATGGAATTTCATATTAAGCAAGCTTAAGTATTTTAGTTATAAAGCTTCTTTATAATTATTATCTTTTATGAAGGTTATCCACAATTCACTTATATACATTTTTTCCATTTTTTGTAAATTTAAAAGATACTAAATTTTTAATTAATTGATTGATTTTAAAATTTATCTTTTCTGTCAATTATGATTTTTCGATTAAATATATTTACTTCTCAATAATGTAAAACTGATGGCAGTGCCTAATAAAATGACGTCATACAATACAAATGATCAATGATAGGCAGTATACATTAAATTGACCAAAAATAGGCCAGTATGTCGTCATTTTATAGACAGTTTCAATAATGTTTTGTTTACTACAGCTGATCTTCCCTGTTTTATCTCAACTAATGTATTTCATGAAGAAAAAAATAATAAACTGTTAAATGTTTTTCAGTATGGCTTTGAATCTATTTATTATGCGTTAGATTTAAAGTGGTTCAGGGCTATACTAAAAAAATCATTTATCGTATTATGGGCAACTTTCCACGATTGATAAAATAAAAATCATAAAATACAAATCTTTTGGCCTGGACCTTCAGAATTAATCTTACATTTGTTTGTTTTACTATATGTGGAATACGTTGAAAATACGATGCGATAGATAATTGTTTTTGTAAGTGTAATAATCAAAGCCAATTAAAATACAGTTTGACTTAAGAACAGTGTTCGACATTTAAATTGCAACATAAAAGCCTAAGCATTTTTTAATATGTTTATAATACAAAGTAGAACAATGTCTGTACGTCCGTATAATGATTTAGATATGGTAACCGCTGACCCGATTGGGAATATAGACACTGGTTTTGCGGTGGTTTCTAGCAATTCTGTAAATAATGGCATATCATATGATTTGACTGTCCTTGATTTCTTCTCTTATTGGGCGAAGCCCCTAGAGGCCTGAGGTGAGTCACTATTCAAAGAAATATTATCAAAATTATTAATTTCTATACTTTTCAGATAACTAATAATGCCAGAGTAAACTGTGCCTGTGTACAAGTCTAGTCAGGGAGAGAGAAGACATTGGGCTGTTTATGCACTAGTACCCAAAGTTTTATAACAATGTTATCTTATTCGTTGCCTTAACAACTTTGGGGACTTTTATTGAATTTTAATTGGTTGGTTAAGTAAGTTAAGTGTCAAAAAGTTTCAACCACTTATTGTAATACTACAGAATGGATGATTTTGTGTACCATCATTGGGGATGCATTTTAATTTATCGGCCATTGTCTTATCCCTTTAGATCCGTGAAGCCTATGATGCCAAGAATGAAACTATGTAACCTCTAGACTGAAGCAACTTAATATACAAATACTTCTTTTCTGCTACAACCGAGAGTCGGCTTACAGCGATTATTCGAAGGTGAGGTCATATTTATGTAAACAAGGATGTCAACATCCATTAAAGTGAAGCTCTGAAACGGTAAGACAAACAAATATTAACACTTGTAGAGTGTCAGAATTCAGAATAATAAATGTGTTGTAATATAAAGTGTAAGTTAGTTTTGTTACAAGGCTAATACAGGCTAATGTTCATGGACATACTTACATTTTTGGGACTTGATAATAATGATTCTTCGCTAATACCCTGTTTTAAAATGAATCAGTATTTTACAAATCAGATGAATAGGATGATTATATCACATACAAATTGTTGTTGAAAAGGTTAGAAAGCAACATGATTTAAATGGACGTACGGATTCTGATTATACATAAGACAGACAAACTGTGTCCTAGGAATCTTCACTGAAAATTTCAGTTTTAGAAAAAAAACTACCCCTTCCCCTCTATTTTAATATATTGTTAAAATAAAGGGGCGGGGGAGGGTTTGCATGATAGCCCCGAATTTTCGTGACAATCCTAGTTTAAACGTATTTTTAAAGACAGCTAATTAACATTTTCATATGTTAGTTAAACATTCCGCATTTTTTCAAAGTATTTTGAGTGAAGCTTATTCAAATGAGAAGCTAGCGCATCTAACTTACAATAGGATGACAACATCAATACGTAGCGAAACATAAAGAAACCATGGATTGACAAACGGACAATATTAGTTACAGAGCAGAATTCAATGGTCATTCTATTATATAAAGTAGCAAACTTTTTATTGTCCGTACAGAAGTATCTCGCTAACCGCTAACTCGATACGGTTCTCCATTACAATGTAGCTTACCATAGGTCCTAAGAAGGTTTATAGCTATTTTGGAGTAGATAACCACCACTTCTTTTTTAAAAATCCCTTTTCGAAACTAGAATAAAAAATAGTAAAAAAAGTATATTGTTTACTGGATGCTCTTTGGTATCTTAATCAAAATAAATATGCACTTTATCTTAAATAACAAAAGAGAAAAGTTACCTTTCCCCAATAAATTAACGGACATATGGACATACAAAGTGAATTATAAAAGAGCTATTCTCCTTAAAAAAAAGACGCTAATAAGGAAGAACTCAAAGGTCAAAGTGATAAGCAAACAAAGTTTTTAAGAAAACAAAGATGACAACATCTGTAAAAGCGTAACAAATCAAAAAAGTAAAAAAAAATTGTCTCATAGAAAATATAATAAAGTCTTCGCAAACTTTGCAATCAGGATTAATTCAGGCAACCGATCGAATAAGACAGACGGACAGACAGACAACCAGACAGAAAAAAACGACAAACAGACAGACAAACAAACAGACAAATAGTCAGACAAATACACAGACAAACAAACTTACAAACATGCAGACAAACATACATACAGACAACCAGACAGAAAAAACGACAAACAGACATACAAATAGACAGACAAACAAACAGACAAATAGTCAGACAAACAGACAGATAAATAGACAGATAAGCAGACAGTTAAAGAAACAGACAGAAAAACAGACAGAAAAAACGACAAACCGACATACAAATAGACAGACAAATAGACAGACAAACAGACATAGACAAACAGACAGACAAACAGACAGACAAACAGACAGACAAACAGACAGACAAACAGACAGAAAAACAAACAGGTAAACAGACAGACAAATAGCCATACAAACATACAACCAAACAGGCAGACAAACAGACAGACAAGCATTCAGACAAGCAGACAGATGAAAAGACAAACATAAAGCCATACAAACAATCATATAAACAGACATACAAAGATGAAGACAAACAGAAAGAAATACAAACAAACATAGAAACAGTCAGATAAATATACAGGCAAACAGACAGACAAACAGACATACAAAGAGAAAGACAAATATAAAGAATAACAAACATACAATTTACCTCTTTTATACGAGAATAGAGAATAATAGACAATTAGAAGGATGAGTACTTTAGCTGTCACCCGACTGATTGATACTCACTCATTTAACATTTAGTGGATTTATTTTGGGTTAGATAAATAAAAGGTTGCGTGATTATTTTATATTTATCTTAATATGAAACTAACAAGATGTCTCTCTGTTTGTCTGTGTCTGTTTGTAACTAAAAACTTACTAATAGCTTGACACATATGGTTCTTCTTTACAGTGAAGCTTTTTATAGATCCATATATTTTTCCATTAGCTTTCAATTGACCTTGAGGTATTTACATATTTCTCTCAGCTGACTTACATAACCCCCCATTCCTTTCACATTATGACTGTACCCCATCCCCTCCATGACAATGGAGTAACGTATTGACCAATATCTTAGGACTATATTTGCAACCTACATTAACGACGTATTCCATATCCATTTATACATATGGTATATTCAAATTTAATTTAATTTTTACTTTCTAGGTGTCGCTCTAGTGCAGCAAAATGAATATCCAATGTCCTAAGGTGGATATATACTCCAGATTAGAAAGATACATTGGAGCTAAAAACGTCAACAAACTACGAACGGTATGTGATAAAATTCCAGTATGGCTTCGAAACCGATTAATTTCCGCTGGATTAGAACCGATTCTCAGCCATACTGAAAAAGCATGTATAACATCGTATTACAGACTATTTTCTACGCATAATAAAATAAAAATAATATAATTACCATCAGTTTTGTTAGCCTGGGTCTTCGGCACTCTTGGGGCTAACAAAACTAGTTTTAATTTTATCATTTTTATTTTAATAGCGATAGAAAGCTGTCTATAATATGATGTGATAAATAACTATTTAAAAAAATAAGGCATTTTGTTGTTTATATAAATCGCATGTCTCAAGTTGCACTTTAAGTTGAATTTACTATTATTCTGAAAAAAAAATCAGTTTAAATTTTGTTTAATCCAACAGCATGATTAAATATTTTTTTATTCCTATCCCTAATTTACGTTTTTTTTACAATTTTTTTGGCTGCAGTTTATTTTTTGCGTCAGGATTACCTCATGAAACCGCATGACATTCATATATAACCCCGGCCATGTAGCGAAGTAAATGCATTGGAGTAAAACAATAGAGGGGGAATGGGTTAAATAGGTGTATGTCCCCACCCCGAGTTCCCTGTACCGACTTTCAAATTGGTCTTTGAAAATCAAACAATAATGGCGGGAATATTCACATAACCAAATCGCCTCAAAAGAGCAGAAAGTAATTTGCTAGCAGACGAAAAAGGTCTCCAACAAGGGGGTCAGGTAGTTTTCTGGCTCTACGTCTATGTTTATAGATTTATTACCTATCTGGTAGGAGTGGGAGGGGGGTAAATCTAAATCATTTTTAAAATCTATAGATCTATCAGAAATTGAGATATAGAAAACTCCCTCCGGAAAAGGGAGTTTTCTACAACCCCCATTAAATTTAATTTTGGAAGGTCTGCCCTGCTCTCTACTCTTTTTTTATTCAGAAGGTTTACATCCTCTTGGCAAAACTCTATGCACACCACGTATAAAATAGAATGTTACCTAAAGCATGTTATGCATTTATTAATATTACTTTTTTTATTTAGCATGAACCTAAAAAATAATGGATATTAAATTATGGATATTGTAATAGCTTCTTCAAACCATGATAAATTTTTCCCCCCAGCTGGCTATTATAACTTTACTCCCATCCGCTCTTTATGAATCCCATCCCCTCCAAGACCTTGGAGGAACGTATTGACCAATATAAGAGGACTATATTAGCAACCTACGGCTTAAATACTCCTGTCACAATATCCATGTATTCTATATTCATTGTAACCTGCAACCTTTTTCTTTTAGATTTGCTCTGGCGCTAATTATTTTTCCTGGGGCGTTGTTAAACGGGTAAATGTGATTCTGAAAAAAATAATTAACACAATTTTTATTGGCAGTGTTTGTTTGTTGGATTGTTTTACTAACAATTATATATATGTATGTTTTGACTATAAAAAAAGAGACTTTTACATTAAGTACTTTGTTGAGCAATGGTAACTCCCTTTTTAAGAAATGAAAAATAAGGAGGGGATATTAGGATATGGGTTGACCGCAAGGGCTAAGAAAACTAATCAATCGCTTATTTTAAAATTTTGAATTTAAGGAATGTACCAAAGCAACAACAAAAAAATGCCTTAGTTATTGTGACTAGGTATAAGATATAATAATATGTATTTAATCTTATTATACAAAGTAGTGAGGGTGTATTGTCTGAAGCTTAAGACCTCAATAACTACTGAACTGATTGGGTTATCTTTTTTAGGTAAACTTCACAGAGGTCCCATAATGGTTGTAGGCTTTTCAGATTTGAGATGGTTTTAAGCTATTTTTCTAGGCCCTTTGAATAGGGAGCTATAGATGCTAGAGGCTTAGCTGATAGTGTAATAAATAGAAATAGAATTGAGTTTGACAAAATTTGGTATGTCGTCTTAGAGAGTTTTATTTTGAAAAATGTTTGATAAATATTACTTAGTGTTTAAGTTACTAGAATAGCTTTGGACCTTTGAGAAAAGTTCTAGATATATATTGTGTGTATATAAGGGGCATTCACGGCAGGGGGGGGGGGATTTTATCCCCCCCTTCATACAAAAACTTATTGCAACACCCCATAAACTTTTTCTTAAATTATTCTAGTCCCTAAC
>LS049070.1:0-11406 GCA_900241095.1 Acartia tonsa | reverse complement strand
AAAAGCGTATTTTTACGATTCCTTTGAAATCTGATGTACATTGGGTATGATAATACTCATAGAATGTTTAAAACTTGATTTGGGGGTGGTGAATTGATGCCCCTTGTTGCCCCTATGTGCAACGTATTAAAATCAATCTATACTAAAAGCTTTCGTTTTGGTTCACACTCAGCTGAACCAAATGGAAATGGGTACATTTTAGTGCTTACTTGAGCATACAAGAAAAATCTCAATTTTTAGATATAAAAATAAAGATTATCAACAATAAAAAAGAGATACATATAATGATAAATAGATAGGATTGGATAACAGTTGAAAAAAAGAGACAGAAAAGATAGTTAAAATAGATAGATTCAGCAAAGCAAGTATATTTAATAACATGGAAATGAAAATCTTGTCCCTCAGAGAAAACGTATTGCTAAGTTGACAAAAAATAATTGTTTCACTAAGGTCTTCCATAGTAGTGATTTATAAATTCGCTTAAAGGTTTCTGTAATTACTAAGTAAAATCTAGCCCCCCGCCCCCCCTCCCTCCCCGATCTACAAGGGTTAAATGTCATTTGAAATTCAAACTAATGAGTTTTCAAATGATGATTCTTTTGTCAAAAAAACATAATGCAAGTCAAGGCATATGGTAAAAAACACTAAATCTCGTCCAGAAATTATATATCCCATTCAGTAGAATTGTATTACTTCATTACTTCCCCCTTTATCCCTAATTGCAATTGCATTTTGAGCATTGCTTAAAGCACGCAATTTTTGTCATGGAGGTAGAGAACAATGATGCCTTTGTTTATTTAAAACTTCTTTTCTCCCCCAATCACAAGCTACCAAAAAGTAGAAATTTAGCAAAAAAAAATTGGGGAAAATAAAATCTATTTCCCATCGTCCTATGCCTAAATCTTTGCAATATCGCACAATAAAATTATAGCAAAGCTTTTCTAAAGTCAAAAGTAATTACAAGTTAAATGTAAAACAATTATTCCAGTCCTAAATAGTCTGACTAGTATCAGTAGTATACTTTTTTTAAATATATAATATCCAATATGTTACATAATACTTGATTAAAATATACCTATTCATAAAGTGTGGGTTTCTATTTTTTAGACATAACTTGCATTATTTATCTTTATACTAAGTATTTGTATGTAATTGTGTATCATGTTTATTGCTAATCGCTGCTCCCCTAGAATCTAGGTGCTCTAAATTCATAGAGGAGAGGAAGTGCAGAAAAATAGCCTAAAACATTACCAAGACTTGAATTTGAAATAAAATGGTCTTTAACCATCAAAGGACCTATGTGGAGTTTCCCCAAATATCAGAGCACAATCGGTTAAGTAGTTATCAATATCTTAAGCTACAGACAAGAAAACCTTACAACCTTATACAATAGGATATCTTAAACATTAAATGAAAATAAGCTAATTCTTGAGTCAAAACAGGTTTTAAGCTATTTTTCAAAGTTTTAAAACCAAGTTTTTCTAAATTCTATAATAACTTAGTCTATTATATGCTGACAAGTAGGGAGTATTATAAGATACAAGAACAATAATGATCACAATCAAAACTTTATAAACAAAACTTTGTAAAACAAACCCTGCAACTTTTCTTTGAAAAATGGTATTGTAGTACATCATTTGTAGGCATTATCCTTAAATCTCAACTAAATAATAAAAATTACATAATCATAATCCTAGTAATAGAGTAGCTATGCTTCTAAAAAAAATACTGATAATTATGCTGACTAAACTGTCTACATATACTACCTAACTAACTACGGAAGAAATATTTTGTCTAAATTAAAATAAGATATATTTATTTTGTCTCTGAACTATTCTGCTAGTCAAATTGAAATAGGTATTATAAAATATTGATTATTAAAAAATCAATGTTTTCTGAAAAGTTTGGTTGTAATTTCTAGCAACATTCAACACAGAAAAAAACTTTTTTAATTTCATTAGCCGACAGATAGTCGAACGTCCAAATATAAGCTATTTCTAAAGTAGCTGCGCTAATAAAAACTATACTGATAATCTATGAAAGAGTCTACTTAAAGATTATCAAATATACTTTTAGATTATTTTTCCTTGCTTTTAAATTAATTCTTTTAATTTTCTTAAAAGGTTCTGTGAGTTTCCTAATTTAACTATTTAAATTTTTTAAAATTATATCCTTTATTTTTAATAGCGTAGCTACTGTGTATTGTATATTCGTTACTTTTTTGGCTGCTATTAGATATAGATATTTAAATGTATTTTCAAAATTACAGTAACTTAAAAGCCCCTACTGAACCTTTGTCTGTCCGTCTGTTGGACTTTAATCTTATTTTATATAATTGTAGATTTTTTATGAGCTCGACTGCCTATAAATTTTGTCATTCTATTTATTTATATCTTAATCATGAATAGCTTCTTAAAAACTATTCAAAAATTGATTTATAAAAACAATTGTTTAGGATTTTATTTTTGAGCTTTATAAAAATAACTATTCATTTAATATTTTTATTCATAAAAAGTATTCATAGTTTTTAAATAAAATAAGGATATATTAAAAAGGTACATATAAGTTATTCTCCTATGATAGTCCTAAAATAATAAGTTCACTTTTAAAGTACTCTTATTGTTTGCCATACAAAGGATATAGAAGATACAGCATCTTAAGAAAAACTGCAACCACATTTATTCTTAGCATTTTATGATTCGATTATATTAAGCAATGACAAGCAAAAGACATTCATTAATATCTTTTTAAATAAAGTCCCATGTCAAGTGCAAAATACTTTATATTCCGTGGATAAAAAGATAAAGTTTATTTGACCTAATTGTACTTAAAATATTGTTTTATTTTTGCAAAATAAAATGCCTTTACAAATTTCAAATATAATTAAGATTTAAATTACTGGAGAGAAAAGAAATTGAAATTATTTTATTTTACTTTTTTTGTTCTTTTTTATATAAAAACAATATATGGCCTTATGCAATATACATCATATCAACAATTATTACCTATTATCTGAATTATTTAATTTGTTATGATAAGTACATTACTATTAAAGCGCAAATTGTCTCTAGGAAAAATCTTATCTCTCTTAAATTGAGTTCATCATCTTAGTAATTTAAGGTTATTACACATTACACAAAGCACTTTTTAAATGTGTTTTAAAGACATATTATGCTACAATATGTTAGAAAGCTTTGTGTTCTAAGTTTACAAAGTGATACAAAGAGTAATTGTGTCTATTATGTTTACAGTTATTCAGAATTTTATTTTAAAAATCATACTAAAATTATAGGATGTCTGTTTGGTTAGCTATGTTTCTAAAACAAATGTTCCACAATAATCTGGAAGTTTCCCATAAAACAAAAATCTATTTTTATTATGAACTCTTTTTTTTAATTTCAGACTCCTAACATAAAATGGGTTCTACAACAACAGTTGGTAGAACTCGATACAGAAGTTTGTCCCAGAGTCAACCTGATCTAAGACTGACAAAGCAAGGAATGTTATGTTTCTGTAATTTTTATGTGCTCCTCAGTTACACAATGCTTTTTTTCTGCAATAAAGCAATATTTAGAATTTTTATACTTTAACTTTGAATAATGTACATAACATAAACATTAATTTGAATAGAACCCAAAACAACTTGGTATGTAGATCAACCAGATGGAGCTGCCCAATCAAGGTATAAGTTATCACTTAAGAATAAGAATTTATATTTTTATTAGTTTGGTCTGTGGTAGGTTTTCTGATTAGAAGAGCTGAAAAGTTTTTTTTTTCAGTTCCCTTAGTAGAAATGGCAGTCTGAGGTTCCGCACCAGGATCAATGTATTCATGAAGATGAAGAACTTGAGAGACAAGATCAAAGCTGAGCAGTCTGTAAAGGAGAATGACCAGCATGAGTATAGAAGGTTGTCACACAGTAAACACAGCAGCAAGCTTACAAGACTTAAACAAGTTTTTGAAACTAAGAACCGAAAATCTAGCGATAAGATTGAAAGATTACAAAAGCGTCTTCAAGAATATGAGGCTAAGGTTAAAAACTATGAAGAGAATAACAAGGAAGATCAGCAGAGATCAAGATTACATAGATACAGCAGTGAAAGTAATCTTCTTGAAACAAGAGGAGCCTGGACCAACAAAACAGGGGATCAACCAGCCAGCTTAATCATTAATAGGATAGTTGACAATATGCATGTTATTTCTAACTATTTTTGTATAGTTCATTAATATTACCACCATTATTTGCAAGGTTGCAATCTTTTTAAAAATCTAAACAGAAAAATATTGTCACACTTGCCCTTAGGATGTACAGTCCAGGAACAGTATATCAACAACATTCAAATCTACAACAGCAAATATCCAGTGACCAATCTGACTATCAGGCTGACAGAAGTAACACTTCCGAGAGTGGCATTGGAATTAACAACTCAGGAATGTATACTGGATATTTAGTTTTATTAATTAAAAATTAGTGTGTCTAAAGTCAGTAAAACAAAACTAAGCAATTAAAAGTACCTAAATATCTAATAAAAGGTCTAGATGTGGAAGGAAACTCTTCAATGAACTCATCAATCAACAACCTGAGCACCAAGGTTATCCTTGCTGAAGTTGCTGATATGAGAACAGAGCTTGAACATGTACAAAAGAATGTGGAAAAAGATAGGGAAGACCTGATGAAGGAATTAAAGAATGTTTCTGATGAGTTTCAAGAGTATAAGATTCGCCATGATGATCTTGATTACCAGATCAGCACTATGAATGAATTGAGACAGGTTAATATTAAACTTATTTATAAAGTAGTAAGATTTTTTCTGTAGCTAGGATCTCACTAACTACTGTACTAATACAGTGTAGCTTTGAGGGTAGGGTATCTCTTCCCACCATAGAGAAATTATCCCCCCCCCCCCACTTTCTTTTCAAAACATTAATTTACATTGGATGAGAGGTCTACTTCCCCCCCTCCCACCTTAAGTGCCCCTGGAAGCTTTAGGCGAGAAGCCTCTAGTTTTTAATAATGTAATTGGAAGTTGATTTTTAGATTCTGAAGATAACAACTTTTCTGTTTTAGACTGAGCTAGTAGAATGGAGACAAAGTGTTGATGAGAAGCATGATATCATGGAGTACCAGAGTCAAGAGAAAATGCAAGATCTAAGGTGATTTTTAGAATTAATGAATCAATATTCAATAGAAAAATAATTTGTCATGAAACAACAGTCTAAAAAAATAATTTTCAACCTGTTATCTTTATTAATTGTCAATTACTGAAAATTTAAATTATTTTTGACATTATTATAATATGATCTTTTAATCACTTTATATTTTTTCAGAGATCATATAATAGCGTTGGAAACCAGAATAAGCAAACTAGAGCATCAATCAATTAACAATCAAGTAAGTCTGCTTTAAATGGTACTATATTTATATGTAGCCAAACCATATCACATACACAAACACACATGAACTATAATAGATGGGGGAACACATTCAAAAGGGAGGTCAAAATCAAAAAGAGGTCAAATTGAAATAAAAAGGGTTGATATTTCTACATGTTATCTAATTTATAGCATACACTTTTTCGGAAGGAGTGTAATAGTCAGCATGTCAGTCAGTGGGGGAAGAGGACACTTCTAAATAAAATTATGACTCTCATCCAGTTATGCATAGAAAAAATGGCCTATATTCAACCTATTTGATGTTTATTTATTGTATCATAAGGACCGAGAAACCTTAATCCAAATAGAGAATGAGAATGCCAGAGCTTGGAGTGTACAGGCCATGAATATTGTACTTGTACTTTTACAGGTAAATAGTGGATAATCTTAGAGTTGGATAAGATATGTAACTTTAAAAACACCTTTTTAAAAGGTTTGACATGTTAATTTGTAGATGCAAAAATGGCTCAGAATTTAAGTCACTTTAAGAACTACATTGACAGCATGCCATATATCATTTGGCCAAAACCTATATAATTTATTAGTCTATATATGTAAGGAAGGCAAAAAATATTGGAGTAGACCTATTATTATTAACTAAAAGAGTAATATTCATTATTTTTTGTCAAAATCTTTTTAATATAACTAAACCTCTGATTTAAATTTCAGATGGTTCTAATCTTCATCGGAACAATAGCCCACATTCTCCGTCCATTTGTCAAGTCTTCATTTAGAATAGCATGCTCAGCAGTTTTAATTTTCATTTTATATAGAAATTTTTATAATTGGAAATTTGTAAGTTTAGATGAAGAATAGTATTTTTACATTAAATAAATAAACGGATGAAATTACAGAGATTTGGGGACACATATTCAGCGATTTAAATTTTTTTGTATTGTTGTAGAGAAGCTACCCTACACTTTACTTTGCTGTAAGGAACTTAATTTTCTTAGCTGTAATTAAGGTAGATGCGCACAAAAGGTATCTAGTTAAACACTTGTAACCCCTCTTACTTTGGTTTTTTAAAAAATTAAATAATGGAGGTATACTTTTCCATTTTTATCACTAGGTTAGGTTAGGTTACATTCATTTGATACTGGGTCAGCCCTGCATGGTTAGGAACCCCGCAGGGGTTAGGCAAAGGAAAAAATACCACCTACTTCGCTTTTATTTTTTAATTCATTTTGAAAATAAGGATGAGGGACAGGCACTGAAATATTATGTTGGGATCTAAATCAAATTCATTTTCATCTGCTAGGTAATGGGTCTTTGCTAAATATTTGGTGGATTTAGTTGTCTGGTTTATAAACCTATATATTTATTGATAAATCGCCGAATATTAGTCACCTGTACATTTCCATGTTTTTTTAATAGACATATTTTTCATGTATTTATTCAATAATGCTTATTATTTCATAATTTTATTGTATATAATAATACAATTTATCAATATTGGAATATTAAAATTTTTATGATATTTTATTTCATATATTATTAAATAAAACTTAATTTTTATTTAAGAAAATCAATAAATTGTTTGTTATTCATTATATTGTGGTTTATTTTCTGTTAATTCTAAAACGAAGAAATTTAAATTGTATTGAATTAGATTTTAAGACTTTTAAATATGAATTTATTAGGTAAATACTTTGATATAAGTAAAACATATTTTTTCATATCTCTAAATTTTATGAACAAGTCATTAATTTAATTTATATGCTATAATGCTTTTGTTATATGTTTTTACTAAAATTAAACCTAATACAATTTATGACGAAGACCAAACTGCATAACTTTTCTGTCACTTTTGATTTCTGTGACGTCATATGAGGAAGATGAGAGGAGAAATGGGAAAGAAAACCCCTAAAAATGAGATGGAGAATATGACGTCAAAAATGGTGCAAAAGTTATGCAGTTTGGTCTTCGTCCAAATCATGACAAAAACCAAACCAAAGACTTTTTATAATCCTTATTTGGTAATTAATATCTTCTACTTTTGATTAACTAGATGGTATTTTTATTATTAAAATCGTCTGGAAGGGTGTAGCCACTAGTATCCTATTGGGCAATGATTACCTTTCCCCCTTATTTGTAAAATAAATTGAAAATTAAGGGAAAGGGGTAGTTTTTCATTTCTTAATTTCAAGCGTTAGATCGTGTTAGATTAGGTTATATTGAATACGTGGCAACCCCGCAGTGTTAGAGCCCCAACAGAAAAAAAATCCACCCCCTATTTTCATTTTGAGTATAAATTGAGTATAATCATATTGTGTCAATTTTATGTCAGTTATGTCAACTTGTATTAAGTCAACATAATTGGTAAATCATTAAAAAGTAAAAAGTAATCAATGAGAGTAATTACTATGGTTTTTAATTTGCGTACAAGTTAATTTATAAAACAAATAAATAGAATAATTCTTAAAAGGTCGAATAAAGTGGATGTAATTCTATTAATTTCAAAAACAACTAACTTTATATCAATTTATGACAATAAATGACACACAAAAAACAACAATAAATTGACGATATAAAAACTAACCTTTGTAAAAATAAACCTTCACAGAAACTCTCTTAAGACTAAACTAAATAAGAGGACAAAATCATGAATTATCTCTCTCTCTTCCTCTCTATTTTCTCCTTTGCTCGTATGGGTGAAACCTCGAATTGGCCAGTAAATATAACATATCCCCCCTCCTCCCTCCAAAATATTAAAAAATATATTCTCTTAAACTGGCGACTTCTACCTGCTTTGAGAACTTCACAAACCTACTCCCCCCCCCTGTCAATATTTTTTGTTGGTATTTTAAAAGATTGTTTTTAATAATTTTTTAATTAATAATATGTCAGCCAGGGGGGGAGGGGCATAGATGCACAACTGTCAATTGTAGATATTTGACCCTCGTAACTATCTGTATTGGTATATATTATTTCATATGTTTCTTCTCTCAAGTTTTTTTTGTATGGTATTTTTCAGGGAGGGAGAGGACATTGCCGGGTAAATAAATCTACAACCCTTTCTCCATCGGTAACATAACCAGTTGCCAAGAGATTAATATATCATATAAAATTGGGATAAAATTCGTTTTTCTCGATGTCTTATGCCAATATCCTTGGGTATTATTTTTTATGTATTTGAAGTGTCTGTCTACTGTCTAAGGTAGCATCAAATCAGTTTAAACTTGAAATCATTATGTTGAATTCGAATTTCAGCTATTTTAGATTCAAGAGATCAATGAAGACCTGTCCTATTATATAAAATACTAGCGGTTATGCCTCTATGACAAATGAGTCTAAACTGTTAAGAATTATCAAGGTACAGAATTTTTGGCACAGACAGACACACAGACACAGATCCTGTCACTTTTGTATAAGGATTATTTTGTCTAAAGGTTAAGATTACAACGAGTTCTCCATTTCAGGGAAGCTTTAGGTATCGAGATGGTTTTCGGGTATATTCTTTAGATTTGAGTATTAGGATAATTTTCTCCACTTCTCTCCCCTATTCAAAGCCCTAAGATGCTATGGACGAAGTCGCTAGTTTCAAATATGTTATAGAAGATGATTTGCCGTATAATTTGGTCAATTTAAAATGTGAAAAAATATACATTGTTTATAAATAATCTTATCTTAAAAGTTTTATTATGGGTGCATTTTAATATTTCTAGACACTGCTTTCCTTTCAAATCCAGGAATAACGTATAGCCAACAAGTGAAATAAACCTAAAACAATATTTGGGGAGGTAGATAAAAAAAGTTCTCAATTCTACTTGGCGTTGTCCCCAATGACAGCTAAAAATCACATCGCTGTTTCAAAGAATTTGTACATACAAATTTTTATTGAGGTAGGAGTTTGGGAATGTGAGATGTACGCAATAAAAACAAAATTATGTTTAAGCTAATTATCCCAAAGTTAATAGTAATTTGTCTTTTCATCTGCCTTTTATATAATTTTGCAGACAATAAAATGATTCCAAAAGAACAAAAATGACGCTAAACATATAAAAACGATCACTTACCTTTATTTTCGTTTAATTTGTAATAACTTTATATTTTTAATGTTTTTAATTTTTCACACAATAAAAAAGTCACTAATAGTTAATAATTATACATATAAAATACATAAAATTGTTTTTTTTCAGAGGAGCTTAATTTAGTTTACATGTATGGAGCTCTAGAATCCAGGTTACACTGGCTGACCGATGCCCCCCACCCCACTTTCACTACCTGTCCCACGTCCCTCAGCATACTACCCCTCTTAATAAAAGCGCAGCTACTATACTATTTGAACATGTCAGTTCATTATACGATAGTGCGTACTAATTTTATTTCTTTTATTTCAAGAAAAAAATACACACATATATTAATACTGGCGGCTGCGCTCCTAGCATCTAGGGGACTTGTTTTCGAGGAGTAAGTAAAGTAGGGAAAGAGCCTAAAATCATAGACATAAACTTAAATAACCTTAAAGAAGCTTTACTGTAAAGGATAACAACATCGGTTCAGCGGTTAGCGAGATCCTTCGCAACAGACAAAAAGCTTACTACTTTTCATAATAGGTTAAAGATTTTTGTCTAAAATATAAGATAAAATTGATATGTACTTTTCAAGGAAGCTTCACTAATGTCCTGGAGCTTAAAGTTTATTTTTCTTCCTCCCAACCCCTTTCTTGAAGCAAAAAAGCTGATCATTTTTGTTTTAAACTACACCATTGACAATATCAATGTATTTTCATCATATTATCTAAAAATTAGTTAGTCTTACATTAGTTACTCTTAGTTCAAGCTATGAACGAAATTGTCCTTGTTTTAATATGATACACTTGACCGTCCTTAAAGTACCTCTCACAACCTTTCACCCCTCTCTCCAACCGCTCCTGGGGCTCCAATACCCCTATTTACATTATATGATAGAGCTTAACCCTAACTTTTATCACTGCCCCCCTCCCCCTCTCCCATTATAATAATAACCTCTTTTCATTAACCATATTCAACAGAGATATAAGGGCAAGCCTACAGATACAAGAGACTAAAAATTTCATACTTTTTTTCTGCTATGTCAGGTGCGTGAAATATATATATTAAAAGTATTGATAATACCTTGGCCCGTAAACAGATATCATACCAGTTAGGACTTCTTGTCAAAGGTGGTGCAATCAAAGATCCAGCTCTTGTATTTTATTTCAATAAATCATTAACCGTTTGTTTTCTATTTTTGTATTTTTAGACACATTACTACTATTTGTAAACAAAAAGGAATCAAACTTATCTTTTTTATTGATCCTTTTATCCTATAAGTTAACCCTATTCGACCTGAAAGAACAATTCCTTAGATTTCATACCCTCCCCCCACCCCAAATCCTTAAAACAAACCTATGATTCCTTTTTTTTAACAGCGCAGCCACTCTAGAAATAATCAGTCGGACTGTCAAACTTGCCGTTAATGTAGTCTCGGGATAGAGGACTAACAGATTAATTCGCATATTGCTAAGTTCCTAGGTTATCAGTACAGTAACTACGCATTCTTCACAAAACAACATACATTATAACCTCGCTTGCAGCAGAGATATTTTTTTTTATAGTTCATACTAAAGCTCTTTATATTGCCTATACAAAACAATGACGTCTTACAATGATATACATACCAATGATAGGCCAATACACAGACACTATATTACCATTAGCAGGCCAGTATACATTTAAATTGACCAATGGTAGGCCAGCATGATGTCATTTTTTATAGGCACTATAAAAAGCTTCTTTATTTAAACTAAAGTTTCTTTTATAATTTAAATATTGTTAGCTTGTTATTGCTGCGCTACTAATGGACAACAAAAAGGTATCTTATAAGTATGAAAACCTCCCCAAATTATCATCAGACTTCCCCCCTCCCCCACCTCCATATCCAAACTAATCATGCTACTCCTCCCCATACATATCTTTATGGTGATGATATAGCCCGCAAAATACCCATCTC
>LS049067.1:4748-17795 GCA_900241095.1 Acartia tonsa | reverse complement strand
AAATAAAATAACACTGCAGAAAAGCATCAAATGTTGTAAATTGCAAAAGTACATTAATTAAACTGTTTACAAGTTACGAACCCTTTTTCTAAATATACATTTTTAATCACAATAATTTATTTTGTGTCAAAGCTTTTAAACAACAGTTTAAACTCATCAAAACATTCGATAATATTGCACCAAACAATGGTGAACATTTCAAAGTTTTTTCCATATAAAACCATAGTGAAACCTAACTTTAAGTCGATAAAGCAAATATTAAACATAAACCTAGTATGTTTACTAAAAAAATACTATGGGTCAATGCTGGAAGATGCATAGAATCACTTGCTCTGGTTCGTGGATAGTCCTCTTTAATCAAAATTATTTTATGACATGTCTTGCCGTCGAAAACTGCTTCCTAATATCGGTAAATATTGTGAAAAAATAACGTCAAGAAATGGCAGTTTTCTATGCGTTTCCGTCGCCGTTTTTTCGACATTTTACTGCGTTAAATAATATTTTTTTAGCTGAGTTCATTTGTGTTGGCACTTCCTCATAACTCATTTTTATTTGATATAATGACAAAATTTTTGTTGCTTTTCCTCCGGGAAAAAATACTTCCAAGCAACTGATTAGAATAATGGATATTTAATATTTTGGAATTTTACAAGCTTGCTCTACAAAAAAAGACACAACATTTTGCTCTAAAAATGGCCTTCATATTTTTGTAATTTTTGTTTCTTTTTAGTCTCTGTTATTCTTGACCAAAATTTGATTTTAGCAGTTAACTTTATATTTATAGTTTTACAGGTTTTATGCATAGATTTTTTTCCTTATTTATGTTTGAATTACTAGAAAAGCAAAACCTTAAATCAATGATATTTTAGTTTATTTTTATTATTATTAGTCATATAATTTGTATAATAAATTTTCCAGCAACTTTAATTAACTGATAAACTTGTCATCTGTGATTTCATATGTAATAGGATGTCTTTTATTTTCTTTGTTAAAATTCTGACACCCTAATTTACATTTTACATTTTTATTAATGTGTTAAATATTGAAAGTGTGAGACCACTGTTTACACAAATTTTTATTTATTATTCTCATTTTCGTTTTACTAGTCGAATACTAGGTACAATTTTTATGTAGCAGAATTAAAACATTTTTTTTATTGAATTAATAAGGGAACTTTTAATTGTTCGTTTGACAAAACTGGATTTATTCATACATACAGATGTTTTCTAATCATTAATCGAGAGAAATGATTAATTATAATTTTTTTTCGGGGGGATAGGCACTAAATATTTCTGATATTTTATTTGTTCATTTAATGTTATTGTAGGTATTCAATTGACATTTAATTTATTTAGATTTTTAAAGATCGTAATTTGAGGAAAATATTTAAAAGTAAAGCAATAAGAAAATATATACTAATGTTTAACAGATATGATGCTTGTATGATATGTCTGATCCTTAAATCTTTCCGACAGCGAAACCAATTAGGTTTTCCTGATAATAGAAGTTTCTTATTGTCCCCTATCTTATATAAGTTTGATTCCCCTTTAGGGTAGGAATGCAGCCGCTAGAAGGATAAAAAATTATGTTAAACTTAGTAATTTAATTTTGACAAATCTTGCCATATGATATACCAATTATTACTACTACATCAGACATTTTATTTATTTCATTTCATTATTTTATTTCATATCTAAACCTAGTTATTAATTAATTTATTTGTCATTTATTTTTCTATTCATAATGTCATATAATAAATGAGAGAGAAATTTAATCTTACACAGGGGATGTATGGCACAATTGCGGTTAAATTAATCACTACCCCTTTCTTTTCCAAAATAATTCAAAATAACAAATGCATAATTTTACACACTTAGTAGAAGATTTGTTTATCCTCCATTGTAATATTCCTGTATCCCTGCCTTACACCCACAACTAGAAAATTATCTTTTGTTTATGATAACAATTATTAAAAGGTTTTCCATTTCAGATCTTAAAATGAAAATATATAATTATGTTGGAACTTAGTTCTAAAGGTTGGTTAAGCTAATTCTAAAATTATTCAATATTCAAATACAAAGATTAGTTTAGATTGTATTCTCATTATTTTTAAACAAGGATAACAACAACTTCTAAAGCGAAACCTATGAGTTTGAAAGCAAACAATGATAGGCCGTGTATTTTCTTTTAATTGTGTAATTATAATTTCTCTTATATCTCATAACAATTTGTTCATATTTTCTTTGGAATTGTTTTTTGGGGGGGTTTAGAGTAGCTGCTTTTTAAATTTTTATATTATGACATTAACTAATAGTTATTGCACTTAATATTCTATTCAATCATAAATACTTATTTAACTATTCTTTTGTACATTTAATACTCATAATAAATCTTAACGGCCAAAAAAAGTATTAATACAATAAAAAATAGCTTAACCTACTATAACTTTTAAGTAAAAGAAGAATCCATTTTCACACATTACCCGTGTTCAGAAATCCATGAAAATCTCATGATTTACGGCCAATGCCAAGCATAATACAAATATATGTGCTAATATGTGACAATCATCAGCATTAAAAAGTGCTAAACTGTCATGAAGAGAAAATATTTATGATTAAAATTAAAAATGTGAAATCTAGTTCAACAAAGTGACTTCAAAAAGAGAAATGTCAAGAAAATTATTGAATTCGTTAAGATGACAAAATGTTGACTAATTAGATAAACATGTGGATAAATCTAATCTTGGCTGTGGTCATAATTGCACCAAAAGGAAAATGTTTATGGAATCAGCAAAACTTGTTAAGAAAAATTAGTTTATAAAAAAACTAATAGGTAAAATATTTATTTGAATTTTGAAACATGTTTAGGACAACAAATATTTAAAAACAATACCTATAGAGTGTGAAATTGTTCTTTATCAAAAGAAGTTGGTTTAGATCAATTTGTCCGTCCTTGTATTTAAAATATTTTAGTTTCATAATTACAAGGAGATGAAAATTTTTAATACTAAAGCAAATTCAACTGTAAATTATATTCCATAAACATTCATCTATATACAGTATGTAGAAGTAAAGATAACCCAATAGACCCTCTCATATATGATGACCCTGAATATTTTGAAGAAACTGCTTCAGAATTAAATCTCAATGAAATTGATACAACAGGTATAGTATATCTACAAAAGTGGAATATTGTATCTACTTTATTCTATGAGCCAGGAGCTCTAGTTTAAAAATAATTAATATAGAACGTTGTTCTACTTTGATATCAATTCTTAAATTTGACTGGTAATGACAATCATTTCAGGAGCAGCTAATACAACCAAGAATCCATTTCGATTAATAAAAAAGCTTCGTGATCTGCAACGCGAAGCTGGCGGTAGCCTAAAACTGCGCTGCGAGGCTGCTGGAGAACCGCCGGTCAAAAGATGGACCTGGTTTAAGAATGATGCTCCCCTGATCCCTGAACGAAATAGAGTTAAGGTAATACCTATAGTAAATTAGGGTTCGTTAGATTTTGAATGTTGCTGGAATAAAAACGGATATACCTAGTCCTTTCCTGGCAACGCCTCTTAAGGGGCGTTTCGTCGTATTTTTACAGTATCTATTTATAGACTATTTTAGGTTATGTTGTGTCAGGTGATAGCCCCGCAGGGATAGATACCCCCACAGGGCTGCAAATAGGAAAAAAAGCTTCTGTGAAAATACGAAGAAACGTGAATTATGAGGCGTTGTCATGAAAGGGACTATATCCAAAAAAACTTATATTTTAATAACAAACTAAATATTCTAATGTGAGTGATACAACACCAAAAAATACTCATATGCCTCCAACTTTTCTTCAAATATAATTATTTACTAAAAAGTTTTACCAAGTTTTTCATTTACCTAATAATATTTAGTATAAGTTGTTGTTACGTATTATTCAACTCGGTTAATAAGAATTTTGATAGTCAGATGTTTTATCAAATCGACGCATTTTATAGAATTTTAAAAGTCAGAAAGGGAAAGATTAAAATATATGAAACCTTTTTATAATCAAGGTTAAAAGTCAAACAAGCAGAGATGGAAATCAGCAATGGTCTTGGCTCAAAATAAATGTTCTAGAAACTTTAGGTAAAGATGTTTTTTTTTGGATAAAATAAAAGGTGAGGTGAGGGGAGTTTCTTACTGACACTTGACTATAGCCTTTAAATTTTCGCGCCTGGCGCTTGCTAAGAATTGTTGGCCTTTAAATTTGGGGTAAAAAAAGCAAGTCATTCCCCCTTTTCAGCTATTACTTACAGTCAGCAGGTTCCCATGATCAAATTAGCGCGACTTTGATATTATGAATTGCACCATTTTTTAACTATTGGTATTTTTTATATCGAATATAGTTTTTTAAGATCTATTCTACATTTATAAATTTGCCATGACTTCAGTCTTTTTATATAATCATTTTCACTTTTCTGCTTTTTAGACACCGCTTATTACCGTTGTGAGGCGGACAACGGCGTAGAAACCTTGAACAGCACCGCCATAATACGGGTTAAACTTGGAGGTCTGGGGACTTTGCCCAAAAATTTTCCACCTGCTTCTGTTGATTTCTCAGGTTGGTAATCAAGTTTATATTTCTAGCAGCGCAGCTACTGTAACCAGCTACTGTAACCTGTAACTGTAAACCAGAATATGTCAGTCCGTCCCAAGAAACGAAAATTGTTTCCAATGTTAGATTAATGCAATTGAGTTGAGATATTATTGTTTGTAGAGGTAATAAACTTTTTTCTTTTAAAGGTTGTCTTAACCCCAAAATATTATGTATTTTAGGAACAGTTGGTGCTAGTAATATTGAATTTGAAGGTAGACAGCCAGATTTTACCTCTTCTTCAGGTTAGGATATTATAGTTGATTTTATTTCCTCTCCTTTAAATTGGGTGGTATTATAATTTAACTCCCATGTTTTAAATCTTTATCATGATTTTAATTTGATGATTTTAAACCTTGATGTTTTTCTGGGGTCATCTCAAAAAACGCCTGTCACAGAAAACGACTTTTAAAGAAAATGCTTACTACATTGAATTTTTGAAATGGCATTGCTTTATTTCTGGCAATCAATAATTTAAATAAGAAAAGATTTTTTAACATAAATATGTCACAGTTTTAGGTAGTTAAGTTATTTATTTTGTATAAAGATCTCTTTTATTAGATATTTAGAATTTAGAAGGTTGACATACAGTTTTAATTAGAAATAATTAAATACTATTTTATAATGTTATATTGTTATTTGAATTATTGTAATACTAATACACATTTCCAATTTAAACAGAGAACAGAAAGATAGCTATGTTTTCCTGATGCAAAAATTTGCATATAAAAACAAAATATTTGCATCTAGATATAAAGTTACAATTTTAAAAGAATAATATCATCAACTAAACAATTTACATATAATTAGTATTACAAAAGATTAAAGAAAGACAAAGCTCAAATTTTGTGACGTCTGTTCACTATTCAAGGAGAAATAAATTTCAGGTGGAAGTCAACTATCAGAAACCGAGCTTAAAAGACTGAAAGAGGATGTTCCTAGTTTAATTCCTGATGAAAATAGTGGCACATGTGAACCATACACTGGCACTGTGTGTAAACAATATATAGGTAAGTTCCTGATTTAATACTTGAAGAAATAGTGGCACATGTAAACCATACACTGGCACTGTGTAAACAATATATATGTAAGTTCATAATTAAATACATGATGGCATTGTGGCACATATCATACACTGACACTTAAAGTAAACATTAATATATAGGTATGTTCCTAATTCAAAACATTAAGAAAAAGGGACACTAAGTTGTTGAAAATCAAGTGTTTATCAAAGCAATTTAACAAATAATTTTTTTATTTCAGAATGATTATAATTTGCATACCTACCAAATTTTGTATTTTCTGTTTTAGGTGGAAATTATATTTACATCAGTGAGGGTCTTCAACAAGAATATATTGAGAAAAAATTACAGGTTAAACAAAATAAAATTTAGATTGTATGATTTTAAAAGATTATTTGATAGCATTTTATTTTTTGGTTTGTTGTCCTAGCTAGATCGAATAAAAATATTTCATCTGAAAAACAACTATTTTATCACCAACTTTAGTGCCAGTAAAATTATGTTTCATTGCAGTATTTTATTATTTTAATTTGTCAGTTACAGCAAAAGATTAACGTTGTCCACTAGCATGCAGAAAAACAATACATTTTGTCTCAATGATTATTTCTTAGTTTCTTAGAATGTTTTACATTTTTCGCCAGAAAAATTTATAATATTAAACCAGTTTATTTCATGCCCACAATATTTAAAATATTTAATTTCAGGGTGTTTTTGATGTTATTAAAGCTTCTCCTGATTTATCTCAGAAATGTGCCGAGTTTGCTCTGCCATCCATTTGTCTCAGTACCATTCCTATTTGTGATCAGACTAGAAGAAGGTAAATTAATATATTTATGATTTATATAATAATATTTTGAATTGAGAAAACTATAATTTTTATGTTTAGACCAAGAAAAATCTGCCGAGATGAATGTGAAATATTGGAGCATGATGTTTGCAAGGAATCAACAATTTTTATTCGTGCCTTCATTCATAGAAGCATATTATTATATAACTAAGACTCGAAGACCGACTAATTCTGTTAGTTCACATTACATTTTTTCGAACATCTAAGATTTATAAACAAATTATTACGTCAATGTGAAGTATTTTATTTTTTACCCGTTTCAAAGGAAATGAAAAAAGTAGTCTTTAATTTTATTAAAAGTTTCAAATTTTCAAATCATTTTAGAAATAAGAAATTTTGTACAGCCGTTTTAAGTTACTTTTTTTGCTTAATATATAACCTAATAGAGTAGCTAGTAGTTTGTCGCTTTGTCAGGATTTTCTATAACAAAATTCTTGATTTGATCCAGGCTGAAATTGCCATTGCAAAACGCCATCCCTTGTTGGGTCATCAAATGGTGCTGCCTGATTGTGAAAAATTGCCTCCTATTGGTAAGAGTTATTGTTATTTGAAAATATTCAGGGAAAAATATTATTACTCACAACTATACATTTGTATCTATTTTATTGCCATTATCTTCTTCTTTACATATCTATTCAAAATAACAGAAAGTTTAGATTAGTTGTGTTGGCTACAATTAAAATAGGCTGCTAGTGACCAAACGTCGCTTTGTTATAAAAAGCATTAAAAGATCTAAAACTAATCTGCAGTAGAGAAGACTCGATAATGCACAGAAATCTCCCAGCGTTTATAATTAGGCAAAATTAACCTATTTTATATAATCGGGCACTCTTGTGCACTAATGGGTGTTAACATTAAGCGGTAGTTATTCTTATTCTAATCTAATTCATATGCAAACATTACGTTTATCTGTTTGGCCGCTGGCATCTTATTAAAGTTTTTAATTTTGAGTATAGGTTTGATTTCACCCGTATTTTATCGTGAACTGTTATAAGTATAATTTTTCTTGTTAAATGATTTTCTTTAGATAACGTATGAATGATTTGATTTAGGTTCCATAGAAAGCGTGGAATGTGTACAGCTAGGGTTCCCGCAAGCCCAGAAACTTATCCAACCCCATGACTGCTATTCAGGACAAGGGGAAGATTATAGAGGAACTCACTCACTTACAAGGTACAAGTAATGAAAATAAACTTTTTGCAAATGAAACCATTAATGTAAGATCTACTGGGTATAGTATTACCTATAGATTTTAATTCTGTTCATGGAAATATTTGTGTTTAGGTCTGGTTTGCACTGTGTCCCATGGAGCCATCAAACAGAACTAGATATTGTGGATCATATTGAACTTATTGGAGGCCACAACTATTGTAGAAATCCTTCAGGTAAATAAAATGAACATAGTTCTCAGTAACGCACAGTTGTAGGTATTTATTTCATAAAATGTTAGAAGCTACGTTAATAACTAGGAAGGGCATTGAGAAACATAAAGAATGAGAAAACAAAATTTACATTTCCTCGTTTCTCCTAAATATTACTAATTTCTCCCATTAATTAAATAAATGGAACACCTTAATCAGACCAGTATACCAGTATGTAATTGTACAAGATGAGACAAAAGCATTTTATTTTACATGAAAAAATAGAATATTGAACTTGATATTAGTAACTTCATCTACACAAGATTTGAATTTTTCTCTTTAAAATACCATTAATGTTAATTATATATAATACGTAACTATTGATAATTCAGGTTCAAGTTACCAAGAGAAGGAGCCGTGGTGCTATACAAACGATGATTTAATGAAACGAGAAGTGTGTGGAGTTGCTAAGTGTAAACAGTTCAAACTATGGTTGTACATAGCTGTACCTGGGATAGCCCTACTGGCCATTCTTGGTCTGTCTATTGGGTTATGTTGTATGAGACGCAGAACTCCACCTGCTAAACCTTTGATTGCTCCAGCTGGTAAATTTATATTATCTTTCATATTCCAAAGTCAAAGAAAATATAAGTATTCAAAATCATAATTATTCAAATCATACTTTACAGTTTTTTACTAATTGATATTGGTGAAATTAATTATTAACTAAAGATGATATAATTTCAGGTACTCTTAGATCAGGACAGAAGATGAACATGGTAAATGGAAATAACCACCACCATGGCACAATGGAACTCAATCCTTTGCTCAATACAACCTCATCCAGGCCAAGGAAAGCCAAAGCACAAGAATTGCCTTTTAATTCCATAAGGTAAGCTTAATACACTATTACACATACATATATTCGTCTGTATGCCCATCTATCCGTCAAATTAAACATTGCGAGTTCACTGTTATCAAATTTATAAAAAGTTGTGGTTTATGTTGGGTTTGTTATAGTCATTTTGTCTTTACCTTAAAAATTAAATACCTATTTTTTAATGTTTTACCAAACAAAAAGAAAAAATAATGTATAAAAATTATTTACTAAACTTAAATATTGAATAAACTGTTTTAATAAGATTTATTTTTGTTTTAAGATTTTTACAAGAGCTTGGCGAGGGTGCCTTTGGTAAGGTATACAAAGGTGAATTGTCTGGAGTTACTGGCCCTGGTGGTCCTCCAGCTCTTGTGGCCATTAAAACATTGAAACCTGGAGCTAACCAGAAAACAATCCAGGATTTTATCCGCGAATCTGATCTAATGGCTGATCTTAAGCATAATAATATTGTTTGTCTGATTGGCGTATGCATGCAGGATGAGCCAAAAGTGATGGTGTTCGAACATATGTCCCACGGGGATCTTCACGAATTTTTGATATTTCACAGCCCCAAGAGTGATACAGATTCTATGGATGAGGGCAAAGTTTTGAGTCAGACAGAGATGTCCTTTATATCAATACAGATTGCCGCAGGTACAAACTAATATTTTTATCCTTCACACTTGGAATGCTTGATAACAACACAGGTCTGAAGGCATATTACTAAAGCTTTATCATAATTATTAAAGCTCCGAGATTAAAATCAATTTCTCCTCTTCAGTAAATGTTTCAATGTTGCCAATTTTATTATCTTTAGTTGTATTTGATCCTTAATATATGTAAGGAACACTATATTCAACATAATAATAATTTGATATTATAGGTATGGAATATCTGTCCTCTCATCATTATGTACACAGAGATCTAGCTGCAAGAAATTGTTTAGGTAAGTTCTAAGCATTTGAACTATTTTTAAATGCAAAGCTACCTATATAAATGTTATATTCTTAATTTAATTAATTTGTCCGAATATTAAAATGAAAATGATTTTCTTATGTGAAAAAACAACCTGAATTGGCAGTCAGACTGGGTGACACCTAGATACACGGCCCTATTCTGCAATTTTCTATTCTCAACATGTGTATTATTATTATAATAAACTTTATTATATATATTAATATTATAATATAATAAGGTAACTTTGAATAGCTCCCTTTCCCTTTAATAACAAATATCGAATAATACCTTTATTTTAGTGTTCATGTAATTAATATTTTATTTATTTGTAGTTGGAGACAACCTAACAGTGAAGATTTCTGATTTCGGTCTTTCTAGAGATATATACAGTGCTGATTATTACAGGTAAGTTTAGTTAACTGCCCTTTTTTCTAACAAGCTACAGCACGCCACTACTCCAAAATCTTTTTGCTTTTGCATTAAAAGGGGCATACCAAGACTTGATTTATTTTACTTTTCAGAGTTCAAACGAAGTCCTTATTACCAGTTAGATGGATGCCCCCAGAAAGTATTTTGTATGGAAAGTTTACAACAGAGTCGGATGTCTGGGCTTTTGGAGTTCTTCTCTGGGAGATTTATTCTTATGGTCTTCAACCTTATTATGGTTATACTAACTCAGAGGTCAGTATTTTTATAGTTTTTCAGATTTGATATAAAGGGGACTATGTAATATGTATGTTAGGCACCTTCTAGATTATTTTATATATTTTTTAGGTTATTTCCTTTTTTTCTTCTTAGTTAAATGAGAAAAAAAACGTTTAGAAAAATCAAACTAAATAAGATTAGAAGTAGCATTTGATACTTTCATACAAAAATACTATAGGTACATTATTCAAGCCTTTTTAAACATTAAAAAACTTAATTTTATTGGATAGGCTAAACTGTTGCTCTGGAACACTATGATACACATGAGAAAAGGCATATTTAGATAATGTAAAAATAATAAAAAGTGTTTGCTTTGAAATTATATTAATTTTTCAGGTTATAGAGATGATAAGATCTCGACAGTTATTACCCTGTCCTGAGGATTGTCCAAGTAGAATGTATGCATTCATGGTTGAGTGTTGGCATGAAATTCCTACAAGAAGACCTTCATTTAGGTAAAAGTACAAAATCCTATTAATAGAGGACCATTTTTTCATCTCACTACTCAATTTTTCTTGCATCTGAGACATTTGTTTTTGTGCAAATTTACAAGAGGGGTTTTATCTGTAGAAATTGGGTGATAAGAATAAAACTTACTCAATTTATGATAAAACCAAAACATAAAAATATCTCAAAAATAGGATTCAAGTTTGAATTACAGCCAATCTTAATTGCTTTATTAAAGTTTTTAAACATGTTTTTTTTTGCCACAATTATTTTCATTTTTATTCTAGTGAAATCCATGACCGGTTAATGAAATGGGAAGGAGTAAGTCCTGCTAATCTTAGCCAGAGCTTAGGTGGATCAAACAGTCAACAATCTGGTTCTTTACACTCCAGTACAGGTAAAAGTATTCCGTCATTTTAAAACAAAACAAACCAAAAATGATTGACAAATATTATCTTTTAAATTTATTTGTAAAATTGATGAAAAAAGGTTTCGTTATTTTGAAGGAAATATACTTCATAATTAGTTAGTCTTCACCAAAAAGAATTTTTTTTGAAATCGAAAAATCCGCGAATATAATAGGCAAAGACTTTGATAATATTAAATTACATATTTTTTTGTGTTCGTTTGACTCTAACAAAGCATTTAGGTATATTTCTTAAGTCTTCACATCTCATTCATGATGAAAAAGATTTTGAAGTTAAATATAGTATTATTTCATTTATAATGATATTGAAATCTTTTTGCAGTTGGATTAACTCACCCTGGACAACAAAATATATCAAATCAGGTAAAATTACCTTGGCGTGTCGAAGCTTATGAATATAATACAAATAAATGCTTCCATATTCAGAAAAGTAAAATCGACCAGCAACATTGCAGTATAAAAAATGCCTAATTTTAACAAAGATGCTAATTTGACAAATATTTTAGTTGAGTCTTTTTAAGAAAAATAGTGTTCAATAAATCCGATGTAAAATAATTCAAAATAAAAAACAACTTGAATTAAGATAATCATTGCTTTTCATGGCATTCTTGTGCGTCAAATCCTAGTGGGTGTAAAATTTATTCAATAGTTTAAAAAATCCACCGTTAAAATATTAAAAAACAGACCATTTTTACATAATGCGTTGGTCCTATTTGGTATCACATATTGTTGTCTTACTCCATTTTAATATTAAAAAAAAAAATTCAGACATCTATCTTATAAAGCAGCCGAGAAAACATTGAAATCATGTTTACTCTACAGCGTAATTGTTAGACAAACGGATTACGTTGGTTAAGTTGATCCTTATCTGCGAGGAGATACTTTTGTAACGATTTTTATATTGTGAAGGTTCGCTATCCAGCTCCCGTGTATTCAACCGGACGACCTTACACTAACCCGCAGTTTATGCCCAACAGTAGTGGATCATCCTACCATCCCTCACCATCACAACAACAACATCATTTTAATCATTCAATGAATCCTTCTGTGTCCTCGTATCAAGGTTATCCACACAGTGCAAGTCCTTCCATAAGATATGCACATCCAAACACCTCTGGGCCATATAACCCATCAAGGTAAGGAATAATAATAATAATTCGATAATTCGGCAATTTCTCTTTAAAGCTTTTGTTTTTGGTTAGCTTTGGTAATAACTATATCCCCACAAATTTTGTAGAAAATTCTGGTTCCATACGCATTTACTAGTTCTGTGGGAGGTATTGGGTTGAATCTGAACAATAGAGCATTTACTACAGAGAGCGGGTTCATTAAGAGGTACAACTAAATGTCATGGACATCCAGACATAGGTTTTACAACGAAAAAAGAGTTGTCGTTAGTAACTTACCGCGTTTGGCACAGAAATGTCATGATATACAGGGTGCGCCACATAAATCCGGACTTTTTCTTATTTTGAAACAAATGAACATAAAATCGTCAATTTTAAAGATTTTATGGAATTTTAAAAACTGGAAAGCAAACTAGGTATATGACTATTAGATTATTCAATAAAATCGCCGCCAGCCTCAATCATCGCCTCTACCCGCCCCCTGAACCGCCCGCCGACCCTGGTCACCATATCCCTGTTCAAGCAGGCGAAGTTCTCCATGATAGGAGCAGTGAGAGAGGTCTTCTTGGTATGGGCGCGTCTATTGGTTCATGCTTTAATGGCGCTCCAGGCTCAAAAGTCCATTGGATTAAGATCGGGGCTGCTGGGAGG
>LS049065.1:0-11926 GCA_900241095.1 Acartia tonsa | reverse complement strand
CCCACGTGGGGCTCATTGTTTGAACAAGATAACTCTTTGAATGGGTCCATTTTTAGTATCTTCAGTACATATTTTTTTGGCCAAAGACAAAAAAGTGTAAGAGATAGTATTTTTAGACACCTACCCAAAGTTCATAAAACAAAATCTAAGGATGCTAAAGTTCTTTTATAAATTTTTAGTATCTGTCTTTATGCTTTCTGCAGTTTTATCATTTTCTTTCTTACTTTTTCCTCCACTTTCGTTTTTTTACTTTCTCTTTTATGCATTCTGTTTATCATCATCCTGGTTTCTTTTATAAGCAATCTTAGATATGAGGTTTATGACATTAACAGGAAGGGATACATAAATTCTATAAAAATCATACTAAACAAAAATGTTCTACTTTCATGATTTTTTTACTCAAACTTTTGTATTTGATGTTCTTATATTTGTATTTGTATTACATCACAGTCTTAGAAAAATTAGGTTTTGTAAAATACACTTAGGAAAAGACTAAATTAAAACTGTTACTACTTTTGTTGTTTTTAATTTTTCATCACATTGACCCTTATTTTAGCAGACTTATACATTACACTTGTTCAGTGATAGGTCATGAAATTTAAATAATTTTTAAAAACTGAATGGCTGTCCCCATCCTGTTGCTAGGCATTACACACATAAAAACATAAAAGATCATTAGACGACAATTGTTCAGATACGATAAGTTTCAAGCTTTGCGTCACCTCAAAACAACTAAACTTTCTTGGTAACCTTGAACAATTAATCATAGACAAATTTATAAATTTTAAAGAGAAAACATCTTTTTCTTTAAACTTTGACTTTTCTTGTGAAAACAGTCAATTTTGCTGTTTTAATTTTTTGTTTTTTTTAAATAACGACTTTCAATGCCATAGAGAAAATAGAAAGGAAAAGATAAGGAGAAAAAAATAGAGCAAGAAAGAGAGATAGAGAAAAAGAGAGAAAGAGGGATAGTAAAAAGAAAAAGAAAGAGAAAGAAAGATAAAATATGAAATATGCATTTCAAGCAATTTAAATGTATCCGGGGAGATAGGGGACATTTAACTGTAAATTACTCTGGTACCCAAAGTTTTAAAACCACAAGTTGGTTTACAAACTTTGGTTACTTTTAACAAATTTTGAATGGTTTCTTCCAAACTAGTAGTGTCTAAACTTTTAAAACAATAATTTTAATCTTTAGAAGGGGTTATTTTGTTTATTATCATTTTATAATATTTATTCTTAGAAAATTGGCTTCCCCCACACATCAAGTATGACGAGGATAACCAAAGTAGCGCAGCATTAACTGAATTATAGATAAGGTATTAGTTTTAAACCTTATCAACACATGGAGGGAGGGGACAAGGGAATGTTTGTTACATCATTCCCCAAAGCCTTATATTAACGTTTTCTTATTTGTTGGTTTATTGAATTTTCACTTGTTGGTTCATTTAGTTGAGTGGCCAACGTTTCAACCGCTTATTGTAATCTACAGAAGGATTAATTTTGTGTATCATCTTTGGGAATATACATCAATGTATCAGCCTTTGTCTTATCCCTTTAGATCCCTGTTACTAATATCCAAGCCTCATTAATTATGTCTATTGCTAATTGTTTTTGTCAAATTAGGTTGCAAATTAATTATTAATAATGTATTTTGTCAATTAATTATTTTTTAATTAAACAATTAATTAAGTACTTAATAGGCGCAGTAATAAAACCTATTATATAAAGTAATAAGTTTTTTTTGTCTGAAGCTTAAGATTTGTTACTGAATTAATTTAGTTCTCCATTATAGGGAAGCTTTATTTTATAGATTAATTTCTTGGGTTAGTTTAATGATATTCTTTCTATCCCTTCCCCTTCAAAAAGCCACCAAAAATAGGGGCGCATCTTATTATCATTCCTTTTCTATTTTTGCAAATCAACAAACAAAAACTGCAAAACTAAAAGTTTAAAATTAGATAATGTGATTGGGGCGGGCCAAAACCCTCCTAGATTGGGCCAGCCAATCAAGGCTTTTTGCCTAACTTTGCCCAAATCAAATTTTCCACCTTTCTGATTTGGTTTCCCTTAAAAACCGCCAAAAAATGCTAAAAACTTATAATTTAAAGTAAGATATATTTATTTAAAGAAAAAGGTTTTAATCTTTATTCCGGCCATAAATAAATCAACTTTAAGACAATACGTGTAATTAGGAATTTTTATGTTGTGATTGTTATCGCATCGTATTATAAACAGCTTTCCGTGGATATGAAAATATACAATCATAGTATTAAAACCAGTTTTGTCAGCCGGGACTAACACAAATTTTTAAATTATAATTGTGTCATTTTTATATCCGTGGAAAGCTGTTTATAATGCGATGCGATAAGTAACTATTTTGCTGGTGTGTTTGAACACCTTATTGATTAGTAATAGAGTGGTGGAGAGAAGGGAGGGGAGGGTTTGTTTGTTTTATTGATTGCTTCATTAAAGAACTTTGGGGGGTGTCAGGGGGTGTATAGGGGCGTTATACGGGCGTTAATAATGAATAGGAATAAATATTATAAGAAACAATTATATAAAACTTAAAATAAATGTATTTACATGTATTTATAGTTTATGTCATTAAGTTTAGTGTCTAAACTTTGCAACCACCAATTGTAATCTATGGAAGGGGTAATATTGTGTAGCATCATTGGGGATGTGCATCAATTTATTGACCATTGTCTTATCCCTTGATCCGTAATTTTTCACGCATTATGACTATAGTCTAAAAATTGATAAGCACCACAAAATGTTTTATTAAATTGAACATATTATTTGTCTATACTTGTTTTACTTTTCAATTTTAAGAATACTAGTCCCTGTTTTTGCACTGATTACGATATTTCTTTTATCTAAAAACAAAAGTTTTAAATTCTATTTCAAAGATTTTGTTTTCATCCAATCAGCTTTCTAGTTGCGAAGCAACTATCCAAATAATTGCAATTACATGTGACTTTCAATTTTATAATAAGTGACTTTCAACCAACCAATCAAATTTTCTATCTTTGTTTCTAATTTCATTTTTTATTTATTTCAGTAACTGACGCCGACCTTGAAGCAGCCAGACAGAGATACACGCCGCCAACAATCAATCAATAACAAGTTTTGGCGGGAGAAATTCAAAGTCAGCTGTTTTTTTTGTGTGTGAGTGTGGAAAATGAAGTCAATCAATCAATCATCAATTTTAGTGGACATGAAGTCAATCATTCTGTAATCAAGTTTTGGCGGCAAATTCGAGTTAACTGTTACTGTCCAAATTTGGCGGGAAAGAATAAAATCAATGAATCAATAACGCTAAATATGGCGGGGAAATCTTAATTCACTAAAATTTGGCGGAAAATAGAAAGTTTATGAAGAAGAATTGTTAAAAGTCATTGAGGGTTAATTATATTGATGACTTTATAAAAGAAAAATTGAAAAACTTTACCAGTTATAAGAAAAAATTCACCAGTCATTTATTTATAAATATTATAATTAATACTTTTATGCTTAAAATAGATGTTTCTGATATCTTCAAAAATTGTATTATTTGGCAAACTGAATCGGTTTTGGAGGGGTATTAATATGGAGAAATTTTTTATTATAAAGATCTCAGAAACATCTAAAATTGTCCATGAAGTTAAAAGTTTTAGTCCAGACCATTTTATAAATATTATTTCTAGATTATTATGTTAAATATGTTACCACTTATTGTAATTTAAAGATTTTTTTCTAAAAAAAACATATCACTTATAACTTAATTTTATACTAGCACTTATGTTATAGAAAAAAAAAATGACATCTGAAGAAAACTATTTTACCACTAATTTTTCCGCCAATTAAAAAAATCATTTTATTGTGTATAACTACCTAGAAGCTTGCTTATTAAATTGTTATCAATAATGAAAATAATTATTTTTGACTACAGGAAAACTTGTAGGTAAAATATTCTTGCTATCTAAAATTAAAATATGCTTTGTTCTTTTATATCACTAAAATGTTTAGTATTTAAGCAATTTGTCTATTTTTAAAACATTTTTCCAGTACAGTAAAAACCAAACAGTTTTTAACAATAATAGCATGCTTTAATATAATATAATGGTGATAATTTTGGCTTGCAGAAGAGTAGGAGGCAAAACATTTTTTTTCAGGTAAAATATTTCCTACAAAAAAATCTTTTTGTCCACAACTTTTTAAAATATTTAATCATACCAAAGTTAAAAATATTAATACTTAAAATCTTTAAGCATGATAATACACAAAAAAAACCTTCTGTTGATAAAAATTCGTGGTTGAAACGTTTGGACAATTAACTTACTGAACCAACCCAAAAGTTGTTAAGCCAACGAATAAGAAAACGTTATTATGAAATTTTGGGGACTACTGTTATATACAGTCCAATGTCCACTCCCTCCCTGTCAGTCACAAAGCCATTATTTACATTTTATTTCCAATTATTTCTTAATTGTAAAAGTGAAATATTTAAATTAACCTACCCTAGGAAATTTGGTATTTTTTAAGTAGCACACTTTTGAATTCCTAAAATATGTTTATTATTTCACAGAAAAAAAATTATCAGAATAAACAAAAAATAAGGGTTTGATAAGAAAAATAGGCTTAAACCATCCAAAGATTTAAATTTAAGTATAACATAGTCTATAACAATATAAGGACCTTTATGAAACTTCTTTAAAATAAAGAACTTAATCGGTTCAGTGGATAGCGGGATCTTACAGGACATACCTAAAAAGCTAACTATTTTATATAATAGCCTTTTTTTTATGTCGAAATTAGGACCAACATTAAGCAATATTATTGACATAAGTTTATATAATAGCAGCTAATAAGTTTAGCTAAAATATATAAACACCTATAAACCCCTCTAGTTAATTGAGCCAATAAATTATTACTTAAAAGTCAATTAGCCCCTTATTAACCGTAAAACCTAATCATTAAAAAGAAATAAGGTGGCTTTTTAAAACAGTTAAAATACTATTTTAGATAAATTAATCATTAAAAAATATAAAAGGATCTCTATCTGTGTGTGTGTACCAAAAAATCTCGAAAATGGCTGAAATGATATAATATTATACTATTTGGGTTTTTTTGTAATTATTTCAAACTTAAGTTTTTGCTATTATAAATTCTTTAACAGTATTTCAAAAATACTGATTCATTTCTTTTCCTAATGAATATTAATTGATTAAAACAGAGAAAGCAAAGATAGAGGGAACATTGGCCTGTTTATTACACTAGTCCCAAAAGTTTTATAATAACGTTTTCTTATTCGTTAATTTAACATTTCTTGGTACTTTTATTAATTTTTATTAGTTGTGTTTCCAAATGTTTTAAACACTAACTAAAATCTACAGAAGAAGTAATTGTGTGTACTATCATCGGGGATGTACATCAATTTATCGACCTTTGTCTTATCCCTTTCAATCCCTGTGTTTTATTTACCATAAAGTAAATTTTATAAAAGTTGTGAACTAAATAAGTTAAAATTTAATATTTTTTTATAGTCGTCATTTTAAAGCACTTTTAAGTTATTTGTTGTTATATTTGATATTGATAAAGGAAGAGACGACTTAAAATATTATATAAATAGTAGGGCAGGACATAAAACATTAAAGTTGTTCGCGGATAGGAAAATAACAATTTCTAATATTAATTTGTGAAGGCACTACACGATACATTTGTTTTCAATACAGATTGCTGTCTTGTTTGGAAACTACGATGTTTTCTTTTTTTGTTACCGGGACTAATTTTTAACTTTTCTGCCTATCAAATGTAGCATTATTTTTCATTTTCATATTTTTTCCTGTTTTTTTTTTCTTTTTTTGATAACAATTAAAGATAACTGCAATAATTTGTCCAAAGTAACTTGACAAAGTGTCTCAAAAATCAGCCATGTGACGTCATAAAAATGGGAAATTGTCTATCTCTTTTATAAGGGGTTTCTTTTCCACTTCTCCTCTCATCTCCCTCATTTTTATGACGTCACATGGCTAATTTGACACATTGTCCAGTTACTTGTCCAAATAATGATAATTTTAAAACTTTTATCTTGAGGCTAAAATGAGTCTGTATCAAAATAATTGGATATTTTTTGGTCCTGTCCTATCATTTGTTTTTTAAAGAAAAACTGTTCTGTTCCTAAATTAATTGTAGTTTGCAGTGTGCAATATAGCCCAGGGTTACAGGGATAAGACAATGGACATTAAATTAATCTTCCATAGAAATTTTATCTTTATTAGTATGACAATTTTAAGGAGAAGGTTGCTATCTTTCCTCTAACATTTTTTTTCAGTATGTCTTCAAAAACGATTAATTACGATTAGAATTGGTTCTCAGCCATACTGAAAAATCATTTACAGTACCGATTTACAGACAATTTTCCACAAATATAAAAATAAAATATTCTATTTTTTATTTTAATATTTGCTGTCTATAATACGATGCAGACTTTTTATTGGATGGAAGATAAATTTATTAACCATTGTCCTATCGCTGTGAACCTGAATATAGCCTATGTTAGATATTATTATTAAATAAAAGTTGAAAATATAAAAAGTGTATTTTTTTATTAGCGAAGCTACTCTAGATAATATTTTGTGGTGGTTTGTTGGTTGGTATGTCGATAACATTTTTCTGACGTCATAGGAATATGAAGCGTTATCATAGGCTTTTTTTATTTTATTTTTTTTTCTCTCTTTCTCCCTCTAAACAACCTTCTATCTATCTCTTTCGATAGCTTCTAATAAATAAAGGTAGATTCGTCGATAGATAGATGGAAATATTCTGAGCTATATTTAGATAGATTGTTAGTTATTTAGTTAGTTAGTTAGTTAGAGAGCTAGATAGATAGATTGATTGTTATTTAATTATTTGGGTATAAAGGTAGATAGCTAGATAGATAATTATTTAAAAAGTTAGGTTGAGAGCTAGCTGAAAAGACAGATATTTAGTAAGTATTATAGAAAACTATAAGGATAGATAAATAGTCATTTGGTAGTTTAGTATAGGGCTTAGTTTAGCTAAATATATAATTATTGGGGAAGATAGTTTGATAGATAGATATTTAGTTAGTTTGGTATATAGCAATATAGATAAGTAGATAGATCTTCAGTTAGTTTGACAGGTATCTAGCTAGATAGATAGATAACTATTCAAGTAGGTAGATAGCTCGATATGTAGTTATTTAGTTAGTTGATAAGTAGATAGCTATAAGATATAGATAGATAGTTATTTAGTTAGTAAGTCAGTAAGTTAGATAGATAGATAGGTAAATCTAGATATCATTAAAGATATTTTGTTAGTAATGTAGAAAGCTAGATAGATAGATAGATACTTACATAGATAGATAGATGAAAATATGAATATAACTATAAATACTCTACTAATCTTACTAATAAGCGTCTTTAGTAAGTATATAAAATTTATGTATGAGCTTAAGTTAATTGTTAATGGAAGCTTTAAAAAGTTAACGTTCCAAAAAATTCATCAAATTTCAAAAACATTTTCCATTATGGTTTCAGAACCAAGAAAGATACTGAAAGATCATGTTTAGCATCATATTACGGACAATTTTCCACGAATATTAAAATAAAAATCATAAAATAATTATCATTTTTTCTAATAACCTGAGCCTTCATCCCCTCGGGGATAACAAAACTGTTTATGAGACATTAAGTAACAGAATAAGATATTATAAACAAACTATTTGCTAATTCTAGATATTTTCTGTTTTCAGGAAACGTTAAAAAATTTAGATTAACGCTATCAATCTTTAAGTGAAAACCCTTTGAATGGCTGCAATCGATTTATCATTACATGAATGTTGTACCAGATTTTTATGTACTCTGATAAAGTGAATCTAGCAGCTGGCTAAAATAACGATAATCACCATCCAACACTTTTACCCCATCCCAAACTGACCAATAAATGGTGTCCATATAAGCAAGCAAAATTGACAACAAATTTTTCTATGTCAATATATCCACGTATATTCTATATCCATTATGGCTACCAATGAATTTTTAGGACATTAAAATTTTATACAATATTGTATTCATGAAAAAATTATATATACTTTAATATAAATTAGGGAGGTATTTTTGTCTGTGGCGGAGGATCTCGTTAACCGCTGAACCATTATGGTTTTCCTTTACATTGAAGCTTATAATAGGTCCAAGGAAGGATTTTATCTTTTTTTCTGGGGAGGGTTTCTCCACCCACCCAATTAATATTGCGCCACCCTCCAAAAAAGAATTTCTTTTACTTTAAGTGCCCCTAGAGGCTTCTAGGGGGCGTAGCCAATAGTAAAATAAAAAGTACATAAATGTCTGTTTGGCTGTAAAGAATAGCACATATAGTTTATTTTGGCATGTTAGAATATTCCTATAGATTTCAAACCTTACTTAAATAAGTCCTTAAACATTATCCGAGTGGGAATATGTTTAATTCTCACATTAATTTTTAACAGGGTGATTACTAGTACGAGTTTATTATTACATTATGTGCTAACAAAGCATCTTACACTGTTTTTTTCAATTTCGAGAACAATATAGTTCTTTTTTACCTTGTTTTTACAAATTGGTGTAAATTTTTTTTATATTCTTAAATTGAATTAAGGTTAGGTTAAGTAAGAAATAAAAACCCTGCAGTGTCCCAGAAATTAAGAAGGATAGAGTGATAATTGTTTTAAACTAGTCTTTAAAAAAGATCACTCCTAGTTAGGGGAGGTTTATCTTTTATATTCCTATCCACTTTTGGAACTTTTATTGAATTTTGATTGATTGTTTTATTAAGTGGAGTGTACAAACGTTTCAACCACTAATTGTATTTTTGTGTATCATCACATTCATTGGTCATCAATTGTACATTAATTTATCTTTAATTGTATTATCCCTATGTCCATGATATTTAAATAAAGGGGACATTGGAATGTTTAATACACAAGTACCCAAAGTTTTTTCTTATGCGTGTTGGCTTAACAACTGTGGAGAATTTTATTGAATTTTTATTGGTTATTTCATTAAGTTCAGTGTCCAAGCGTTTCAACCTCTAATTATAATCTACAGAAGGGGTATTTTTGTGTATCATCATTGGGGATGTACATCAATTTTTCTTTCATTGTCTTATCCCTATATCCCTTGATATTCAAATACAAATGCGGTGACATGAACGCAGCATAACACACCACAAAATATTACACATAAACTCTATGGTTCTATGGGATCTAAAGGGATAAGACAATGGCCGATAAATTACACAAAATGTTGATACACAAAATACCTCATCTGTATATTACAATTAGTGATGGAACGTTTGGACACTCAACTTAATGAAACAACCAATCAAAATTTAATAAAAGTACCTAAAGTTGTTAATACAACGAATAAGAAAAGTTATTGTTAAATTTTGGGGACTAGTGTAATAAACAGCCCAATGTCCCCTTCCTCCTTGTAATACAACACAATATTACACATAAACTATGAATTTTTAGGGCAAATTTTAAATTACTTTTATTTGACATGCATGCTTTGTTTTCTTCAATAGTTGGTTGTCCGTGGGGTATTAATTATCAAAACTGGGTCTAAATCATAATATTAATTCATATTTACAAAAAGTCATATTATTTCTTAAACATATTTTAATATAGCTTTTAGTTTTGAAGCATCTCTATAATTCAGTTTGTCAGTCAGTTTGTAACGCTATGAGAAAAATTGATAATTACATGTTACTTTTCCTTTTAAGACAAAAATGGAATGTGTTGATCCGTCCTGCCCCCCCCCCCCCTTGAGATGCCCCTAGAGGCCATTTGGGGATGGGGAAGCCTCTATTTATGAAATAAACATGCAAGCATATAAAAAGATACTAACAATAAAAAATCGAAAAGGCACTTTAATATGTGAAAGACTCGACTTGACATATAAAATCCATAAATTTTAACATAAAAAGAAAGTCACAATTTATATACAGGGATTTAAAAGTATAGGACGATTTAATATAAAGAGTATTGAAGAAAAAAGAATAGAGGGGGCGTAAGCTATATGTGACTCTGCCAAAAGAGCGGAGACCCGTTCTCGATTTTGTATTGGGTCTTTGAAATCAGCTAATGACGTAGGAAATATAAGTAAATCGGAGTCCTTACAAAAGAACAAAAGTCAATTTGCTTGCAGACGAAAGTGTCTATGTCACTTGTCTGGATAATACATGTATTATTCATTGTTTGAATAGTAAATTGACTAAAAAAAGAGTGTAGATCCTTTAATATAAAGCAATAAGGTTTTTGTCTGAAGCAAAGTATCTCGAAAATTGCTGGTCTTGATGATTTGTACATTGGGTGGTTTAATGCTATTTTCTTGACCTTTCCCACCATCCCCAAGAGGCTAGGGGCAAAGCAACTTGGAAGACGAAAATATAAAAAGTATAAAAATTTTAATCTACCAATGAGAGTCCCTGCATTATATCAGGTGGACATTAGAATCTTAAAATATACATAGTCAATTCATAAAAGTTTTATTTACTTGCAAACATAGACGTCCAGGGGGCCGGGGGGGGGGGAGGTATTTTTACTTCCATTAAAACTTTGATACCCCTCAACTCATTAAGTAGAAAAATTAATATATCTATCAATCTGTATTCTAATATAAGTAAGTGGCTAAGTTTTTAAGGTTTTCCATTAGGATCTTGCTAAACACTGAACTGGTAGATTTTTACATTTAAGGAAAGCTTCACATATGTCCCAGGAGGGTTTTCAGCTATTATTTAATGTAATTGTTGACTCGTTATGAAAGTTTCTTGCTACTTTCTGCCCAAATGTTTTCCCTTTAAATTCAGAGCCCCTAGTTACTTGCTATACTTGCTGATATTCCTAATAAATATAAGTCCGACTTATTTATGAATTGTGATAAGACCTTTATATAAAAGGTTGTTATTCGTATCAGGGATATAAAGACAATGGCCGATAAATTGATGTACATCCCAAATTAAAACATACAAAAATACCCCTTCTGTAGTTCACAATAAGCTAGGTGGTTGAATCGTTTGGACACTCAAATTAATGAGCAAATCAGCCAGTCCCTGAAGTTTTAAAGCCAACAAATTAGAAAACGTTGTTATAAAACTTTGGGGCCTAGTGTAATAAACAACCCAATGTCCTCTCACTCCCTGAAACAGTACAGTATATGGTTTCTTAAAGCATGTTTTCTTTATGTTATTATATTATATATGAAAACCGCAGTGATGGAGAAGACATTGGACCCAAAGTTTTAAAACCATGTCATCTTTTTTGTTGGCCTAAAAACTTTGGATACTTATATTGAAATTTGATTCTTTGTGTTCAAACTTTTCAACCAATAATTATAATCTATCAAAAGGGTAAATTTGCTTATCATCATTTTAGATGTATAATAATTAAATGTCTATCCCTAAGATCCCTGGAGAGGCAAAAACATATGTAAATATATGTTCATAATATTTATGTCTCTTTGTGTATATGTAGTCAGGGATCTAAAGGGATAAGACAATGGCCGTTAAATTTATATACATCACTAATAATGATACATAAAATTTCATTTAGAAGTTGAAACGTTTAGACTCTCAACTTAATAAACCGACCAATAAAAATTCAATAAAAGTCCTCAAAGTTATTAAGCCAATGACATAGAAACAATAATAATAAATCTTTGGGGACTAGTGTAATGAACAGCCCAATGTCCCCTCCCTTCCTGATATGTATTTTACATATATTATTATTGTGTACCATTTTTACCTTAACATTTATTGAGACTTAAAAAATACCACTTTCGTATTTCTAAAAGTGGAACCTAGTAATAGTGTCTAACTTTTTATCTTTGTGATGTAACAAAAATCGAAGGATGAGAGGGGAGGTGGGAAAGGAAACCCCTAAAAA